>PISX010004550.1:0-119853 GCA_004024625.1 Mellivora capensis
ATGAACAGACACTTCTCCAATGAAGACATACAAATGGCTATCAGACACATGAAAAAATGTTCATCATCACTAGCCATCAGGGAGATACAAATTAAAACCACATTGAGATACCACCTCACACCAGTTAGAATGGCCAAAATCAGCAAGACAGGAAACTACGTGTGTTGGAGAGGATGTGGAGAAAGGGGAACCCTCTTACTCTGTTGGTGGGAATGCAAGTTGGTGCAGCCACTCTGGGGAACAGTGTGGAGGTTCCTCAAGAAGTTAAAAATAGAGCTTCCCTATGACCCTATAATTGCACTGCTGGGTATTTACCCCAAAGATACAGATGTGGTGAAAAGAAGGGCCATCTGTACGCCAATGTTTATATCAGCAATGGCCACGGTCGCCAAACTGTGGAAAGAACCAAGATGCCCTTCAAAAGACGAATGGATAAAGAAGATGTGGTCCATATACACTATGGAGTATTATGCCTCCATCAGAAAGGATGAATACCCGACTTTTGTAGCAACATGGACGGGACTGGAAGAGATTATGCTGTGTGAAATAAGTCAAGCAGAGAGAGTCAATTATCATATGGTTTCACTTATTTGCGGAGCATAACAAATAACACGAGGACATGGGGAGATGGAGAGGAGAAGGGAGTTGAGGGAAATTGGGGGGGAGATGAACCATGAGAGACTATGGACTCTGAAAAATAACCTGAGGGTTTTGAAGGGGCAGGGCGTGGGAGGTTGGGGGAGCCTGGTGGTCTGTATTATGGAGGGCACACATTGCATGGAGCACTGGGTGTGATGTAAAACTATGAATTCTGTTATGCTGAAAAGAAATAAAAAATATTTAAAAAAATACAGTTTGATACTGCTGCAAACATAGTATGATTTTTTAAAAAAAGCTAAAATGACTGATCCTATCAAATGCCCAAGGATAGAGGAGTAACTGGAACTCTTACACATTCTTGGTGGGGATGACATCATTATGAGCCTTTGGAAAACCCTTACATGGCAAGGGTTATGTGAGCTTCTTATAAATTTACACATACAACCCAGTAATTCCATCCATGAGAAACAAAACAATAAAATGTTCTTTATCCTCACTAGCTAGAAACTAAAAACATCTCATGAAGATACAGGAATAGGTGAATATATAAACAAAAATATATATGTATGTGTATATGCTTATATATAAGTTGGTTTTTTTTTAAGATTTTATTTATTTATTTGACAGATCACAAGTAGGCAGAGAGGCAGGCAGAGAAAGGCAGAGGAAGCAGGCTTCCTGCCAAGCAAAGAGCCCCTGCGGGGCTCGATCCCAAGACCCTGGGATCATGACCTGAGCCGAAGGCAGAGGCTTTAGCCCACTGAACCACCCGGGCACCCCTTGTATATAAGTAGTTTTAATGTTCCAAAGGGCCTGGCTATAACCAGGCCAATGATCTTATCCAGTCATAACTTCTTTCCTTGGCAACTTAAACCCAGGTGCAGAGGCTCTTCATATGCAAGACTGTTAGAATTTTTGGACACACATCTAATTTAACCACAACAATGAGAAAACATGATTTTTAGTAAACATTGACTATAAAAGAAAGTATCTACTAGCTTTGCTGAATTAAAAAACAGTAATTCATTTGAATTCTATTTTTTCAATTTATTCATTCGGATTTTAATAAAGTCATAGTATTAAATTATTAATAGAAAATAGATATCAATAGATTATTAAAAATATGCTGATGACAAAAAAAACTTTGTCATGGAAAGCTCCCTTATGAATAATTAATTTTCTTATAGAAAGAGTAATCATTTTTATAGACTTTTAAATTAATATGAGGTGAACTTAGACAATTATGAATCATAATTAATATAACTACAACAGTACATTTAGCCTATAGTTTCTTAATCTTTAAATTTAGTAAACTGAGCTAAACACTGCAGATTCATAACTACACTGGTAGCAGGCTTTTCCAACATAATGAAATATTGAAGAGAAAATAAAAACAAATATATAGTATTTGAAGAAATCCTCTATAACACAGAGTAAAACACTCTGCAGGATTCAGTGATTATTGTCATGTCCAGACTCAAAGCTAAGCAACTGACAAGATGTAGATAATATTCCACAAAGACACCAAAATATTTTTTAAATTGACAGGAAAAATAAGAGTACCTTAATTACTAAATCAAACTGTTGAGGTATCATATGGTATATGAATACAAGCATTTGAAAGAAGACTAAAACATGCATCTTTTTTAATATACAAAATGTATAAAATTTAAATAGAAGTGGGATTCATCATGATGAATTGATGGTAGAAAAAAGATAAGACAGAGTATGAGGAGCAAGGGATTTAACAGCCAGAACTTGAAGGTTTTCCTGAACTACATACATGATAATTTTGAACCCCAGTTGTTATGCCTGTGGGAGGCACCTAACTATAAAATACTCTAAATGTGGTCAATAGAATGAGAGACTGAACTGATCCAACCCATCTTCAGATAATTATTAGAAGACCAACGATCTTCAGAACCAGAACCAGGAGGTCAAAGTGGGATGAGGGACTTCATTTCACTGAAAGCATAACATCTAGAGACAGCTGCCTACAATAAAAGGAAAATGAGAACAGAGAATAGTGGCAACAGATTTAGAAAAACCCAGCTGTCCCCCTTTTAGGAGTACTTACATGGCAAGGGTTATGTGAGATTATTTTATATAAGGAGTAGGGACTTCAAGACCTAGCACAGAAAATGGAGAAATACCTGCTCATCACCTCTAACATCACTTTACTTTGCCCCCAAATGAGCTTGACTGCAACAGTGAATAATGAACACTCAGATATTAGTAAACTCTCCTTCTCCTTCTTGAATCCAAGTATTTTATAAATGTTTCATTATCCACATGGAGGATAAAGTATGAAAATATAAAAGAAAAATAAAGTCTACAAGTGCAAACATCAAATTGAGAAAACAAAACTTTAAACACAGTGCCATGCAACCTTACTACCTGGAACTTTGGATATTTTCACATCCTCATCCTACCTCACCCACTGTAGTCCTTTGCTTCATTCTGCTACTTACCATGGGTTCTCCTATTTTCAGAGTTTTCTACTACCACCCACTCTGTCTGATAGAATTCTCAGGATTAGAGCTCCTCAATTCCAATAGATGACTACCTGAAAATGTAATGAATTCACTACATTTGGGTTCAGACATAATCTCTGGTCATTAAGTCATGGTTTGGGCTGCCATTTCTCTATTTTGTTCCAAATACCTAATAATTGCCCTTTCCTTAAAATAGCTCTACCTTAAAAGAGGTCTTACCCATTTTACAAGCTTTTAAGTTATAAACTATTATTAAAGATTAAAGATAATATTGATCATCCCAGTTATTATATGCTTTTTTCCTTAAAACTTCTAAAAATTGAGACATAACTGACATATATTAGTTTCAGTTGTACAACCTAATGATTTAATATTTGTATACACTATGAAATCACCGCCACAGGAAGTCTGTTAGCACCTATCACCATAAGTCAGAATTTTTTTTCTTATGATGCGAACTTTTAAGATTTACTTTCTTAGCAACTTTCAAATATATAATATTATTTGACCATAGTCATCATGCCGTTCATTACATCCTCATGACTACTTACTTTACAACTGGAAGTTTGCACCTCTTGACCTCATGTACCCATTTTGCACCACACAACCCTCTTCCCTATGGCAGCCAACAATCTGTCTTCTGTAACCATGACTTTTACTTTTTTTGTTTGTTTGTTTTTTTTTTAGATCCCATATATAAGTGAAATCATATAGTGTTTGTCTTTTTGTGTCTGTCTTATTTCACTTAGCATAATGCCCTCAAAGTCCATTCATGTTGCTGAAAAATGAAAAGGTTTCATTTATTTTATGGCTAAATAGTATTCATGTGTGTGTGTGTGTGTGTGTGTGTGTGTGTGTGTATCTCACATATTCTTTATCCATATACGTCCATCAGTGGACACTTAAAATTGTTTCTATATCTTGTCTATTATAAATAATGCTTCAGTGAACACATATCTTTTCAAATTAGTGTTTTTACTTTCTTCACATAAACATCCAGAAGTAGAATTGATGGATCATATAGTGGTTCTCTTTTTAATTAAGAAACTTCCATACTGTTTTCCTATCCAATATGCATGAGGGTTCCCTGTTCTCCACCTTTGCTAATACTTGTTATTTCTAATCATTTTGAGGATATCCATTCTAGTAGATGTAAGGTGATATCTCATTGTGGCTTTGATTTGCATCCCCCTGGTGATTAGCGATGTTGAGCATCTTTTCATGTGTCTATCTGTATGTCTTCTTTGGAAAAAATGCCTATGCAGATCCTCTGCCCATTTATTGGATTTTTGTTGTTGTTGTTGTTCTTGAGTTTAGTAAGTTCCATATATATCTTGAATATTAACCCCTTGTTGGATATATAATTTGCAATATTTTGTCTCATTTCGTAGGCTGCCTTTTCATTTTGTTGATGGTTTCCTTTGCTGTGCAGACGCATTTTAGTTTGAAGTAGTCTCAGTTGTATATTTTTGCTTTTGTTGCTTCTGCTTTTGGAGTCAGTTCCAAAAAAATTACCAACACCAATGTCAAAGAGCTACTGTCTATGTTTTCTTCTAGAAGTTTTATGGTTTCAGGTCTTATGTTCAAGTCTTTAGTCCATTTTGAGTTAATTTTTTATTATTATTATGTACAGTTAGCCAACATTTTGAGTTAATTTGTGTGTATAATTTTTTTTAAAGATTTTATTTATTTGACAGACAGAAATCACAAGTAGGCAGAGAGGCAGGCAGAGAGAGAGGAGGAAGCAAGGCTCCCTGCTGAGCAGAGAGCCCGATGCGGGGCTCGATCCCTGAACCCTGGGATCATGACCTGAGCCGGAGGCAGAGGCTTTAACCCACTGAGCCACCCAGGCGCCCCAATTTGTGTGTATAATTTAAGACATTGTTCTAGTTTCATTCTTTTGCATACAGCTGTCCAGTTTTTTCAGCATTATTTATTAAGGAGAATGTCCTTTCCCTTTTGTATATTCTTGGCTCCTTTAGCATAAATTACAGACCACATATATATGGCTTATTTCTGGGCTCTCTATTCTGTTCCATTAATCTAGGTGCCTTTTTTTATGCCAATACCATACAGTTTTGATTATTATAGTTTTGTAATATAGTTTGAAATCAGGGAGCATAATTCCTCCAGTTTTTTCTTTCACACGATTCTTTTGGTAACCATTTTTTGTGGTTCTATACAAATTTTAAGATCATTTTTTTTTTCTATTTCCATGAAATTTGAGAGGGATTGCATTGATTCTATATTACTTTGGGTACTATGGACATTCTTAACAATATTAATTCTTCCAGTCCATGAGAAAGGATGGTTCAACATCCAAAAATCAACCACCATGTCTTGAACCTTTGTGATTGCTTAATCAGGTCAATAGGTCAATTTATTAAATCTTGATAGGTTCCAGTTGGTAAGGGTGTGCCAAGACCTGTCAGTGTCAGGGAGGAATCTTAGACGGCACCTAGTTTCAGGCTAACTGGAAGTCAGACCCTTAGGCAGCAGCTTTCAAAGTCTGCAAATATATATATATATATATACATATATATATATATATATATCCCTGTAAAACTGTAAATCCTAAAAATTACTCGCCTCTAGACCAGGCAATTTGCAGGTGTCCTCTATGCGACAGGTGTAAAATCTGGGGCTCTACATGAGTGTGTAACCTCCTTCCTGGGAAGTGCTGATGAGCTTTAGTGAGCCCAAAGGGAAGCCCAAAGTTGGCACCCCCTCCCACCCCCCAGCCTACATTTCCTGAGAGAACTTTAGATGCCTCTAGATGTGTAGCAAACTTGAAGCAACCCCTCAGGCCTTTTTCACAGGAAGAGTACATTTTCACAGGAAGATACATTTCAGTCTGCTATCTGAATTATTCAGTGCCCTGCAGGTGGTATGCTGACAAGGACTATCCCTGGATGTTTCAGTTCCTTGGGGCCCAGAAATGCAAGCGTTGCCCCTTGCAACAAGAGTCAGGTGCAAAGGGACATCTCCTGTGTAGACCACATGTCCCCACCAGCTTTAGTGAAGCAAAAGGAGAATAGCTTTAGTGAGGCAGTGGGGGAATCCTGTGGCTGCGTGAACTTGCTGGCACTAGCAAGGGAGAGGAAGAGTGCAAAAATGGCACCTGCTAGTACCTCTCTGTCCAGAAGAGTCCCAACAGTCCCCTGTCCTCTGAGAGATGCTTTAAGATTAGTAAACAAGGGGCACCTGGGTGGCTCAATGGGTTAAAGCCTCTGCCTTTGGCTCAGGACATGATTCCAGGGTCCTGGGATCAACCCCGGCATTGGGCTCTCTGCTCAGCAGGAAGCCTGCCTCCCCACCTCTCTCTCTGCCTGCTTCTCTGCCTACTTGTGATCTCTGTCAAATAAATGGGTAAAATCTTAAAAAAGAAAAAAAAAATTAGCAAACAAATCTCCTCAGAAAAGTGTAGGCACTTTTCAGACTGCTGATTCTGTGCGAGGTCCCAGAGTGAGTCTGAATGAAAACCCTTTAAGAGCAGAGACTCAGTTCCCTACAGCCCTGTGAGTAAGCTTCATCAGTTTTGAAAGTAAGCATTTTGGGGGCTTGTGTCTCCAGGACAGGTCCCAAGGGCTGGGGTGCCGATGTGGGGCACAAATCCTTGGCTCCTCCATATTTGTAAGATCCCTCCTGATTGTGGGTTGCTGCACCTTGGATGAGGGTTTTTGTGAGACTGTGCCTCTGCCTCTTCTAACCATTGAGATGTGACTCCTTCTTTTGTTGTGGAAAGGCTGTTCAGCTGGTTTTGAGGTCTGTTTTACAGGTAACTGTTCTGTATATACCTACAGATTTGGTGAATCTGTGGGTGGAGGTGGGTTTAGGATTTTCCTACACCACCATCTTTTAACTGCCTCCATGCCCTTTCTGTGATGGCAACAGTGCAAAAAATCAGATAGCCAAGATAGCCCATCTCTCCCAATCTAATAGGATTGAGTTCCATAACTAGAACTCAGCTAATTAAGTTAACAACCACCATTCAGTACTCTATATTGATGCTTATTCAGTGCTGGGACTCTGTCAGATATTGGAAATACACTAGTAACAAGGTACATATATTCCTTATATTTAGGGAGTTTAATATTTTAAAATGTATATAGGCCTTACATAAATTATAACTGTTAAGGAACAATTATAGTAGGTGATACAGAAAAAATACAGGATGTTAACAAAATTATAGATGATAAAAGATACTTTTCAGGTATCCTATAACCCACATTCTAGTTACATTTAAATTACTTACAAAAAGTAAATTATGGCTAGTCAGTAGCAGCAGCACATTTTGTACTTTATACACTTGCGCTGTATTTACATAACACAGAGTGAACTGGAAGCAGCAAGTATGCAGTAAAGTTTACCGGTAACCTGTCAAATTGGGCAAGTTAGCTCCAAAACAAATGTATTGAAACTACTGGGCAATTATCAAATATTTCCTTTATTTCATAGAAACCTAGGCAAAATAGCAGGATCATTACTAAAATACTTTTTTTAAGAGAAATATGAAATATAAATTCCCTACTTGGTATATCACATTTTATCCAAAGATTTCTGGAAGGCTTAGAAGTATTTTATAAACACATCAATGTATTCCCATTTTAAAGCTGAAGAATCACAAACAGCAATTTTCAGCATCCCCCAGGTTTCCATCTGCAGTACCATAAAATTTAAAAGAAAATTTGAAACAATTTTGATATTGTGTACCATGGCACTGATTTATCCCTATTATATATCTTTAATGTAAAACATACTGGTAAATACAAATTCTTGGTAATAAATACCTTATCTAGGTAAAATTTAAGATGAATTAACTAACTGATTTTCCCTTTTTTTTTAAAAAAAGATTTTATTTATTTGACAGACAGAGATCACAAGTAGGCAGAGAGGCAGGCAGAGAGAGGGGGAAGCAGACTCCCTGCAGAGCAGAGAGCCCGATGCGGGACTCGATCCCAGGACCCTGAGATCATGACCTGAGCTGAAGGCAGAGGATTAACCCACTGAGCCACCCAGGTGCCCAATATTGGTATGTTTTAAAGAAAATTATATATCTACAGATTTACTAAGTAAATTGAATGAAAAAAGTCATGTTAATACAGTGAGTATGATAACTTATGCACAATAAGAAACAAGGTGAAGCAGATGTTTAATATAATTCTATCAAATATGAGAAGCAAATTGCCTAAGCATATACATATATATGCACATATGTACTCCATACATTAATAACGTGAAATGAAACAATGTGTTTTTGTGTTCAGAAATTAAGAAAAACTTAAATTTGAACAATTTTAGGAAGTATTGAAAAAGCCAATAAAATTAGAAAGATTAAATGAATGAAGTTAAGGAAATGCTTAACAATTTCTGAGCATAAAGGCATACTTCGTTAGATATGAAAATATGTTTTATGTTACTGAAAAATGTTAATATTTGAAAAAAATTACATACTTATATTTTGTATAATTCAATATATTCTATGAAAACAGTTATTTATAAAACTAACACTTTAGAAACAACTAAATTCCTATTTATAAATTACCTAAGTGTCTAATAGCATAGCAGTACAATGAATATTACATTTATTAAGATTTTTATTGAACATTCATTGGCTATATTTCAGATACTCTATCAAGCTTGGAAATGACACTGAACTCAACAATGAATAACCACATATTTGCTTTCATGGACTTTTGTTTCAAAAGAGCAAAGAACAAATACACACAAAATATGAGACAGAAGTACTGTGACAAATTCTAACTATGCATTCTAAATTGTTAATATATATGTCACTGTGAAACAATGCGTTCATGCACTAAATAAACTAAAAACAAAACAATGTAGAATGTCTCAGAGATTACAAGTATATAATATTGAATATAATAGATATTGAATTTCATGTGATTTGAATTACTTTTATTTATTTCTTGTGATTTGAATGACTTTAGTGTTTATTAGGTTACTTTAAAAGAACTTGTTAAATTCACAGTTGAAAAATAGAAACATGGATTATATCTAAATGTTGAGATTGTAAATAGTATGGTAGATTATTAAATATTTTATTTAATTATCACTGGTGGCCTTATGACATTACTAATAAAGCAAAATCCCTTTAAATTACCTAGACATGTATATTAACAGGGAATTTGACATAAGTGCCCTTTTGGGTGTACTGCTGCTCTATTAATACGTTATGATAGTCTTTTAATGAAACTCAAGGACAACACCTATTATCACTATTTAAATCATAGTACATGCTTTCTGAGTTTGGCAACATAATGAAATCATACAATAAAATGCTTCCAGAAACTTTCAGAACTGGTAGCCCTTTGGGGTCTATCAGAGGCTAACTCAATACACTTAAATACTGTGTTCCTGGCAGCTGCCCTGTGACTACAACAGGGCAGATACTGTCATTCCAGTCCTGCCTATTAGTTTCACAGCACCCCTGGCCCTGAACATACCTGTCATGTCATGCTGGGGTCATGGACAAATCCAAATCTCATGCTTCTGGTTTTGGTATAGCTCTAGAGGAGATTAAAAAGCAACAACAACAACAACAACAACAAAAACAAACAAAAAACTTGGATGTAAATTTACTCTGTATATTTTTTCAGCAAAAGGAAAGTATATTTTCTAAAACTCTAAGTGAAAAAAGAAAAAGTAAAAGAAAACATTTAGTCTGCAGCTAAAGTAGGACAAAAACACAATTTATAAGAGTTAGAAGTCAGTAAATATATTGTAGTTCTTTTCCAAAGAGCTCAACTGAGATAATGGTTCTTTAGGAATGCGTAAGGAATGATAGTACTTAGGATTCTTAAAAGCTGTCATTTGAGGTGGTCAGAATGCAAGACTATAATGCTGAATTAGAGTATAAAACAAACAGCATGCTTTTGAAATCATAAATCTGGCATGCGATTTTGAGAAGTGAGGTCTATTTGTTTCAAGTGGGCTATTGGTGAGCCTAGGCAAAACATTCTTCGGAACTGAAAGCAAAGCTCATATGACTCATTATAAATCTTATATGTTTCAGACCTAGTGGGGTTCAAAAGTGAGGAATTTGTTTGCATTCCGTTGCAATACCAATTGTATTAACAGATGTTTAAGGACGAATGTTCCAAACCAAAGGCATTTGTTTGATATTTTCAGCATCATTTTTTTCTACCCACATATGTCAAAACAATTTGAACAGCATGCTTTCCAAAATGCTAGTAATTTCTTTAGAGAAATAACTTTAGAAGCAAAAGTAATTAACTGTATAAAATTAGAACCTATTCAAGTAGAACAAAAAAAAAATTTTAAAGCTAGTAAAGAGGGATCACCGTTAATTGGCTTAAATTTCTTTTCACAAATATCAATCATCTTTGTACTATTATGGCCTACGTATTGTGATTCAGGTCTTAATAGTTATCATAAGGGAACTGTTTCTGTGGTGGAGAAGGAATTGCTCACCTTTTATATGATCTTTTTTGTATAATTTTTAAGTATACAATTTTTAAATAAAGGGTGCAGGTCAGCACACTATACTTATAAAATACTGACTTACTAGCTGATGTTTTCAAGGCATGTGATTTTCCTCTATTTCCCCACAGTGTCAACTATAAACTGCCAAAGCGCAGGGCCCAGAGAAGAGTGGCACCATTCTGTGGACAACCATTATCATATGCACCTATGAGCAGAAACTCACCATATAGGTCACTCTCTCTACACACAAATCAGAAGACCCAGGTCAGGTTAAGCTGTTGAGCCCACATTTAAATTTTTTAGAGCACTGTCCACTGTATGGAATCTTCTCCTTTGTAGACAGGCCTAACTATAGTCATTGGCAATTATCCAGTGAGCAAGTCTTCTAGAACACACGGACATCTGCTTTCTACCCATCTCCTCCTTAAGAATCCAGGTACCTCTGGGAATCTTAAGGAAAAGACTGGAAAAGAAATAGACTCCTGGAAAAAGAACTGGACTGGAATTGGTCTTTGAATTCTACAAACAAGGCATTTGCACAGCAATGGAACTCTGAACTGGAACCTCCAATAACAGTAATTCTATAGAGTTGATTGCCTTGAAAGTTCTAAAACAAATTATACTCTATCAATACAAATAATTAAGAATATGAGTTGTATAATTTATTGCTTTATCTTAAATCTAGTTGGTTATTAAAAATCACCGAATATTTTTATATTAGTATTAATCAATATACACATGTCATTTCATTTCTCTATGGTAACTAGGCCATCAGTTCCCTCAGTATTCAACAGTACTTGCCTAAAGTAAGTACTATTACTTTTATCCTTAAATTCCAAATTGCAGATTATGTTCTTATTCCATATCTATGCAATGAAATGAGGAGTTATTTCTCTGGTAAAGAGCATTTGTTGATTATTAAGAATTATAGCTATAATCATATTAAATTCCTAAACTGTGGTGGATGTTGTTTAAAAAAAATGTAGAAACCTCACAGAAAAGATAGGATAATCTCATTTTCCCATACAACACCATTTCTGTAAATGAACAAGTCTTTTGTAATGTCAAGCAATTGCTTTGGCAAAAAATGGTACTACAGTATAAAAAATTAATTCAGTTCATAGAAGACTGTTAAAGCTTGACAAGTTTTGTTCCAAAAATAAAGGTCTGTCAATGTAGGTTTCTCAGACTTCAGCAATCTTTTACACAAGATATTATCTGTAATCTCATTGAAAATAAACATGACTACTTTCTACCATGCATAAAAGTATGTATTTATATTTCATTCCTCTATGCCAACTGAATTATTCTGTGTTACTAACTGGTTTAAACTAGGTAATTTGTGAGAAATAAGGAAATCCTACAATAACATAGCTCACAGATTGCTTCAAAATTGAAATGCTGTATAAGGGGGCTCACACAGCAAGATGTCTTTCTTTGCCCAGTAAGAGACCAACCTTTTGTGAAATACAGTCTCTCACAGGTTTGTAACAAGCATGATCTTTAAAAAACAAACAAACAAATTTTCAAAAAGCTGCTCAATATCTACAGATTCTATGAAGCAGAAGTCATGCTGATGTCTGAAAGGTTTCAAAAAAACCAGGGTCCTGCAGGGTTCTTTTCTTACCAAATTTTGTGTTGAATTCAGTGCAGCAAATTCCCTTACGTGTCTTAGGTCTTCAGCGGAGAATGAATCCAGTTTGACGCTAAAACAGCTCCTCCCTTTTTCACTATCCTCTCCAATCCATCTCATATGCTGGGGAAAAGGAAATCTTTCTTTCCCATCACTTTAGTGCAATGATGAATTCCCCAATCCAGTGGAATCTACTCTTCAGTTTAACAGTTTTAAAAATCTATTTGTTGGGTTATGTAGGCCCAGGGCCTTAGAAAAACAAACAGGCAAAAGCCCAGCATACCAAAACTTCCCTGATCTGAGAGTTATGAAACTGGGTATTGTCATATAGCACTGATCTATCCATGTATCTCTATGCGCCTCTGTTTTTTCACTTATATAACTATATAGTTGAACAAGCGAATTTACTAGCCAGCTCCCTAAAAGACTATGTTTCCAAAAGAGAAGTTTTTAACTTGAATCATTCAGTGTTTACTGTGAAATAGTTTGCTTATAGACATTAGAAATTTAGCAATCACAAACTGCTAAGTACATACCTTCTACTAATATTTTATTTCTATGGGAAGTAATCTTATTTTCTTTTTTTCACTCTCAAAGTGTTAAGATTTATCTTCATTGAATAAAAATACCTCCCAATGACAATTAGCCTTATCTATTTGCTCCTTGTTTTCTTTTCTAAATACTAATTTTCAGTGTATTAGAGGAAAAGGTGAAATAGACTGAATTTAGTGAAATACTAATTTTCAGTGAATTAGAGGAAAAGGTGAAATACTATATTACTATAGTAATATAGTGATTCTATATTCTTTTTATTCTCACCTTCTTTTTATTCTCATCAAGGCATCTTTTTAAAAAAATTTTTCTTCACATAAGCTCACAGTTCTCTGAGACACTACCTAAGAAGAATGTCATATCCTTATCTGCACCATGAATTTAGAGTCACACACCCTACACAGCTGTCCAAAGTACTACTACTATTAGTACAACCATGCTTTAGAACATTATTTTTGTCACGATCATTCCTATTTGGTATAGTTCACTAAATTTGATTTGCATTTGGCTAAGATGGAAAAAAGTTCAAATGTAAACAAAGCAGAGCATTCTATAAATAGATGAGGCAAGTAGGAACACAATGGACAGTAAGATGAGGACCGTGCAAAATAGATGCTTAGAATCAGCTATTCAGAAAAAAGGCTGGAAGGCTATTTTAAAACTCAACAATTAAGTAATACTCTATAAATATTGGAAATGAAAAATACCCATGAAAGGCAGGGTAAGTTAGCATTCAATAATTAAATTGGTGTGTGGAAGACGGTAGAGTTATCCCTGAAACAATAAAAAAGGGCACTGGAAGTGTTGCTTTGCCCAATTAATAACAGACAGAGCTTTCAATAAATGTGTACATTAACATTTTTCAGAGTAGGAAGTACACAATTTAGAGAAAATCTGAAGAACTGGAATTGAATAGGCAATATTATATTTCAGAAAATGGAAAGGTCACTTACTCAAAGACATAAAAAAAACTACACTGATGTCTAGATCTAGGAGGCTATATACTGAAAAGAGTTGCCAGATGAGTGTTACACATATACACACCCCCATACATATAAGTACACTTAAAAGTACAAATGCCAGTTTGTAGATTTAGTCAGGAGTAAGAATAGAGAAAAAGCTTAACTCAGAACTTGAGCGATAATAAAATTAGCTTCCAAAGCATATCTTTAGCTTCAAATGCTTGCTAATTTTTTAAAACTTTGTTTATTTTTGTTAAGCTAATAGATAATGTTAAAAAAAGTTTGAATTTATATTGTCTTTTATGGTAAAATGTGACTTTCATTACCATTGCTCATGAAACTACCCTGTAGTGCAATAAAAATTTTTTATATAGAAACTGTATTAGTGTTTTGGGCCCAAAGAATGTAATTCTCTTCATTCTGGAAGTTACTCCCTGGCCACTCACAGATGACAAGTTCATTGTGCCTACTCTAATTCTTAACAAAGTGGATCTAATTATAAATAGTCTTACATTGATAAGAAATTCTACTCCTTTCTTTTACAGTTACATTTGTCAAGATGAATTAAATTAAATAAAAATGCATGCCAGATTCATTACAGAATCTTAAAATATACACTTATTTTATGATTTATATTGCTCCCCATATAATTTAACCATATTATGAAATGAGTAGCATAAATGGATTAATGATTCCTGTTCATTGAGAACATTAGCAAGAAAAATATCCACTACTCCTTAATATCACAGGCTAATTGCTAATATTAACCAGGATTTATCCTGATTCATATTATCTTCTTGCTTTACTCGATTCCTTTGATTTCAACTTATATCCTGACTTCTTTTTTATATTTTTATTTTATTTTATTTTTTAATAAAATTTTGATTTATTTTCTTCCAATATTTTTTCTATGCATTGTTGTTGTCCTATACAAATTGTTTGTATGCTTTGTTTTGTTTTGTACATTTACTATACTGAATGACATTTTCCCCATGACATTAACATTGTTATTGACATCTTAGATAATAAAATTATAATATATGTCTTTTGCCACAGACAATATCATAAATGGTGTTGGTGTTAAATATTCTCCATGTAAGCTTAGAAAAAAGTTGATTTTTTTCCAAAATACAGAATGTGTAATAAACACAACATTTACTGTGTACCTAATTTTGTGATGTGTTTTATATACATTACTTATTTACTTCTCATAACATTCCTCGAGCTTGGTTCCCTGCTACTCTAGTTAGGAAACTATGATTTGAAAAAGCTAACTAACATCCCTGGGGCATAGACCTTATGGGGCTGAGATGGAATTTGAATAGATCTGTCTTACTTCAAAGCCCTTCCTCCTAAACATATAAAAGCTATGCTTGTTTCATGCAGTCAATCTGACAAGTATGCATCAGTGTCCACTGAGTACTTAGAACTTAGGTCTATAAGCAAAAAAAAAAAAAGAAAAAAAGGTAGTGTGAATTATAGATGAATGAATCAAATATTTCTGCATTAGATTTCCCTAAGAATACAGTAAAATACATGTTCTTATGTCTTTACTTGATAAAAGAGTTATTTTTATTGCATAAGTCTACCATATTGATGAATGTTTTTTAAACTAAAGAAAACAAACCATTTGACTCAATTCAGCCCTTTTTTTGGGGGGAACAAATATTTATAAGTTCAATAAACTGACTTAAATGTGACAGTGCTAAGGTAGTCATATATTCCTCTTCCATAGAAAATTCATTTTCACTTCGTGTATTAGAACACATTTTATATGCTTATATGTTCTTTTCTCAGAAGATGGCATAATGAAGAGGCTATTTTAATTTAAATCAATTTTGTTAATTACATGTAGTCTATTGGCTCTGGATAGTGGTTAATGGCATTAAATTATATACTTAGTATAATTCAATTCAAAACAGTATTAAATACCAGCTGGGTACTGAATATTGAGATTGACTCATTATATATATTGAGATTGACTCTTTCTCTCTCTCCCTGTCTCTCTCGCTCTATAATCTGTATATGTATTGTATATACATGTGTATTTGAAGTACTTGGAAAGTAGCATTTTAGATTATCCTTCAATTTATATTTATCGACACTTTTTTTTTAAACCTTCTTTTGAATTAAGGGTATTTGAGTAAACTGACAGCATTTGGTAGCAGCTGGTCTCCTGCAAGACATGCTGGTGTCTTTTCTAATCAAGTTTATTCTTTCAGTGGTGAAAGGAGTTGCCTAAAAGTAGTTAACTTCACCTGCTGGAGTAACTTTGAAATCCTTGTAATATTTTATTATTATTTTTTAAAGATTTTACGTATTTATTTGACAGAGAGACAGAGCAAGAGAGGAAACACAAGCAGGGGGAGTGGGAGAGGGAGAAGTAGTCTTCTCAATGAACAGGGAGCCCGATGTGGGGCTCAATCCCAGGACCCTGGGATCATGACCCGAGCCTAAGACAAACACTTAACAACTGAGCCCCCTCCTGACTTCTTTTTTCTTTCCTTTTTTTTTAAATTAAAGAATTATTTAATTAATTTATTTATTTTAGAGAGAACTTGTGCACAGGTAGGGGGAGGGCAGAAGGAGAGAGTCTCTAGCAGAGTCCGCGGTGAGAGCAGAGCCCCATAGGGGCTCAACTCAATCCCACTACCCATGAGATGAGGACATGAGTCGAAATCAAGAGCTGGATGCTCAACTGACTGAGCCACGCAGGCTTGCCCCCTTACAACTTCCTAATTTTATTTTCATGCTAACTTCTTGTTGTAACTCTTGTGAGAATTATCAATTCTCTCTTTATTATTTCCACCCAGATGACCCCTGCCATTGTAGCGAGACATATCTAACAATGAACTTCTCACTTTTTCCTTTGACTTATATGTTCATTTCTTTGTATTTCTCTCATTTCACTTTTATTGTCATTGTCCACTTATTCTGACAGCATCACTTAGGACTAGTGCTCTGTCAAGCAAACTAGGAAAAAAATCATTTAAATCCATATTTGTTTACTTATTTATTGGTTTGGCTTGAATTCACTCTGTGTAGTGGATTAAGTTCTTTATATAAAAGGGAACAGAATACATGGGAACACAATTCTTAATAACACTGGACTTTTTGTCACCTATTTATTTGGCTAATACTCTTTCTTGGATTTTGTAGAGTCAGTCAATGGCATAGCCCTAGTTAAGGAAGGGATAAGGATGGGAAAAGTTATAGAAGTAATTGGAAATTTCCCTGAGGACTTCTCACCTCTTCTTCCCTTTCTTATCATATTATAGATGATACTATATCTAACAGGATTGCCCAATTATCTTTTGTGGGGAGAGTTGAAAGGTCCTTTACAAAACTTGGACTGAGAATAAACCAGTATACTTTCATTAATCACTAAGGCAGTGCCATTTATACGTCTTCTTTTGTTAAAGGGTAAAGTAGGACTCAAAACTTCAATGCATGTTTATTCAAGTATATCTCATAGAAATTCAAGAATTAAACTCATCTGCCTTATGTAATTAAAATTCCTAGGGGTATTTATAATATAATTGAATTATAGGGTGCCCTGTGAGCTTTTGAGGGAGAAAACCATAAAACTAAATGGCTCTCTGGCTGCAAAATGAGTAAGGCCTCTATAATTCATTAACAGATGATCCCAAGATCCTTAAAACTTGAACAAACTAAAATCTAAGTGAAACACGTCTTAATTTCCTTCTTTTCCTTTAAAAAGTAAACATGAGCCTTCCAAATGATCCACATTATTTGTAGCTTTTTAAAAAATTCTTTTCCATTTCAGTTCAAATTAGCTTGTTTACCATTTTTATTTTTAGCTGTTCTTTCCCCCATTTATGACTATTTCCCCAGAAAATAACAAAGAAAAAGAAAAATACAAGAGTGCTTACTATGCCACAGGTATGTGAGCATTCATATTAATGTTTGTGTTTAATATAAATTTTTTCTAAAATTACATTACTAAAGCCAAAGGAGGACAGAGAGAGGGAGAGAGAGGGAGGGAGGGAGAGAAAACAAACATACTACTTTTAAGTATTGTCGATCTCTTTAATTTTAGTTATTCTAGCAGGTATGTAGAAGTGTATGTTGGGTTTAATTTGTATTCTCTGATGACTGATGAGATAGACTACTCTCATATACCACCTTACAACTTAAATAGCATGCCTCTTCACATATTTGGTTCCCTTTATTTTTTTTAAAGATTTTATTTATTTATTTGACAGACAGAGATCGCAAGTAGGCAGAGAGGCAGGCAGAGAGAGAGGAGGAAGCAGGCTCCCCGCCAAGCAGAGAGCCTGATGTGGGGCTCGATCCCAGAACCACGGGATTATGACCCGAGCAGAAGGCAGAGGCCCTAACCCATCGAGCCACCCAGGCGCCCCTCCCTTTATTTTTTTACTGATTCATAGAAGTTTATTTGTTTTTATTACATCCTAGGTATAAGCCATTTATCAATTATATATACTGCAATTATCTTCTCCCATTTTGTCCCTTTTCTTAACAGTCTCTTTTGATAAACAGATGTTCTTAATTTCAATGCAGTTCAATTTATTAAATTGTACTTTTTTGTTTATTCCATTTTGTGTCCTGTTTAAAATATCCCTGGTTCCCAATTAAAAAAAATATTCTCAATATATTTAATATTTAGACTTTTTCATTTTGATCTATAACAAATTTTGAAATGATTTAACTTAAGGTTATAAATAATTAGGTTGTGGTATATCCAATAAAGAGTGAACTGAAACAGCACCATTTATTGAGAGGATCATGCCTTGTCCCTGATATTATAATGTGATTTTGGTCATATATCAAGGTACATGCGTGAGTCTATTTACTGATTCTCTTCTGTTTCCTTGCTTATCTTCTGTTTCACTGATAATATACTTTAATTATTAGAGCTATATAATAAGTCCTTATATTTGATAGCATCCACATTTTCACCTTCCTCAAGAATGATTTTGTTATTCTTGTCACTTTGCATCTAAGTTTTTCAACTTTTTGTTTAATTAAAATGCGCATAAGTGTACAGCTCAATAAATTGTCTCAACTGAAACACACTCCTCTTTTCACTCAGAATAAGAATATAAATAGTACAAGAACAAAAGAACAAGAATAAACATTGTACCAATACCTCAGAACACACTGTCTTGCTTCCGTCTATTCATTAAACTCTCTTGCCCAGGATAACTATTGGTTGGCTTCTAACAGTATGGCTTAGATTTGTTTGCATTTTTTTCTTTCTATAAAGGGATTCATTCAGTACTCTTGTGTCTGGCTTCAGATGCAGAGCCTATGTTTGTGAAATTCATTCAAATATTTGAATGCCATTGTTCATTTTACATTGCAATATAGTGTTCCAAATATACCAATATTTTTATCTTTTCTATTGCTGACTGATGTGTGTTTTCTGGGTTTTGTCTAATATAAATAATGGTGTCAGAAATATTCCAACACATTTATTTTCATGATCTATAGATCCGATTTTGTTGTATATCTAAGATCAGAACTGTTCAGATATAAGCTTATACCTTATTACTTTACTTATCCACATTGCATGACAAATCACAAAGCCATTTTGTTTATGATTCTAAACTCTGGACTGAACACAGCCGGTTGGATTTTCTCCTAGTATTACTTCCTCATGTAGCTGCATCTAATGGATTGGCTGAGGATGAGGTTAAGCTAGAATAATGGAACAGCATGCCTAGTAGCTCCATGTTGTTATAGAAATTCTGTCCATATAGCCACTTCATGTGTCTCTCCAGGACGATAAATTAATTTCTTACATGTTGCCTAAAGTTCCCAATAATCCAAAACACAGGAGTTGCCAGACCTTTTTTAAACTTATGTCCAGAAATTGCACTGCATCACTTTTACCACATTTTATTGGCAAAATCATTTCCTAGCTTCAGGTCACACTGAAGAAAATGGAACTCCACAAGAGCATGAATACTGAGAGGTTCATTAGAGGTTATCAATGCAACAGACTACCACATCTATCTTAATAGTTTTGGGGTTTTGTTGTCACTGTTGTTGCTTTGCTCTATAATTTTCCATTCTCATACTGAGGTTGCTAGGTATTAAAATTGAGGTTATGCTGGATTTATAAAAAGAGCTACTAAGTGTTCTCTCTCTCCTATTCCCTGAAACTGTTTATGAAAATAGTAATTTTTTCCTTAAATATTTGGAAAAAAATTCACCATATGAGCCTGGTGTTTTCTTTATGGGAAGATTTTACTTTTTTAAAAAGATTTTATTTGTTTGTTTGTTTAATTAATTAATTAATTAATTTGAGATAGTGCATGAGTGAGAGGAAGGGGCAGAGGGAGAGTGAGAGGAAAGAGCCTGCTGCGGGGCTCTATCCCAGGCCTGGATATGGACTTTTTTTTTTTTTTAAGATTTTTATTTATTTATTTGACAGACAGAGATCACAAGTAGGCAGAGAGGAAGGCAGAGAGAGAGGGAGGGAAGCATGCTCCCTGCTGAGCAGAGAGCCTGATGCGGGGCTCGATCCCAGGACCCTGGGATCATGACCTGAGCCGAAGGCAGAGGCTTTAACCCACTGAGCCACCCAGGTGCCCCTGGATACGGACTTTTGAGACTTTATTTATTGCCCAGAATATAATGTAGCTTTAATTTTGGAGGGTAAATTCTCTAAGTTACTTGAAAACTATAAATCTTCCTACTTTTTGGTATAATATTCTATACATTCTCATTACTCCAATTTGCTCTTGTCTTCAATTTGTTTGTGTTTACCCATCAGCTAATGAGAAGTATGTTAAAGTCTGAATCATTTCTCTTCTTCTCCTTTGCTGTTTTCGAGATTTTACTTTCTGTATTTTGAAGACATTATCAAGTGCATACATACGTAGGATGTGTATTCCAGATGGCTTGATCCCTTTACCATAAGAAATGCCCCCTTTTATCTCTAACAAGGTTTTCTGCCTTAGAGTACACTTTGTCTGGTAATATAGCTTCTTCAGCTTTCTTTTTGTGATTACATGGTACTTTTTCCTTCGTTTTAGTTTCAAACTATCCGTGTACTAATTTTTTATGCATTCTGAATATCTTTTTATTTGGACTAGACACCCCTGGGGAAAAGCAGCCCCAAATATTTAGCTCATTTTTCCAGATTTTCCTCTTCTTCAAAAGATTAACTATAGATTTCTTTGCTATATTGTTAGCTTTCAAATATCTTCAGAGAAACATTAAAGAAAATGAATTGTATAGATCTTCTAGTTATTCTCATGGGGGCACTGTTTCCAAATTACTTAAGCAACAACTACCAGAAATGAATTTTGTCTTAATCCTTGCAAATATGATACATTCACCTAACTGGTAACCTACTGCTATTAATGAACATGTTTGATTCTCCTCATTCCAGGCACTCCACAAATCCAATCCAAATTGTTTTTGTGCCTAAAACTCATTCGATCAAAATCAAGATAACTTTGTGTGGGGGATGGGTGTTGGGGGGAGGGTAAGAACATATGAGATCAATCATCTTAACAAATTCTGAAGTGTACAATACAGTTTAACATTGTTATTGTTGTTAACTATAGGCACAGTGTCATAGAGCACATCTCTAGAACTTACTCATCTAAAACCAAGATAAACTTTTACGTATTCAGATATTAGAAGTGTTATCTCAATTTTTGCAAGAGCTGTTTTTTCTCTTTTGTGTGGCTTTTGACTTACAAATAGTAACCAGTGGGTTAAAAAGCATCCATCTAATTTTAAGAAAATTTTATTTCTAGAGTTATTTTACCTATTAAAGTCTCAAATTACCAAGTTTGAAAAAAATATTTAGTTATTTATTTTAGAGAGAGCAAGAGTGCACAAGGTGGGGGATGGGCAGAAGGCGAGGGAGAGAATCTCAAGCAGACTTTCCACTGAGTGTGGAGCCCCACTCCACTGAGTGGTGGGGCTTGATCTCACCACCCCAAGACCATAACCTGAACTGAAATTAAGAGTTGGATACTTCACTGACTGAGCCACCCAGGCACCCCTCAAATTACCATTACTACATGCTATTGAACACTGCATGTTTCTTTTTTTATTCTGTTATGTTTGTCACCATACAGTACATCATTAGTTTTTGATGTAGTGTTTCATGATTCACAGTTTGTATATAATACCCAGTGCTCTACACAATCCATGACCCCCTTAATAGCCATGCTTCTTTAACAAAACTAATGCAACTCTTATGAATCAGTTATATTATATCTGAAACACTAAAGCCAGGCAGACTTCCCTATGACAAAGTTGAAATCTTTAGCACTTTCTGTAAAAGTGAGGTATCACTGAAAGCAGTGATTCAAGCTTTTCTTTCACAACCAAGCTCAATCAATTATCAAAGGCATGAGAAAATTCTAGTACTAGAGCATTGGAAAGAAAATAAACTTCAAAGAACTCCTTCACATCAGATCTATGTGGCAATTTGAAAGAAATCAATGAATAGAAAAATAAGCATTTATTTTTTTACTCTTCTTTTCTTTTAATAAGTAAAAGCAGTATTTCAAAGAAGGCAAAACTTGGCAAACTGTATTTGCTTCTGAGGACTTAAGTACCCCAGCCCCTGGGGGAAAAAAAACAAAACACATCTAAACAAAAATAGAGTCCTTGTTGTTAGAGTTGTTTTTAGTTTTAGGCAGTAACATTTAACCTACAAAACCTTCAGGAGAATTCTTCACAACAATTTTCTGAATTCTTAGTATGACAGACATCATGAAATATCTCATTTAAACTTTTGGTATAACCACAGATCATTACGGATTAAGGGAAACAGGAAACAGACCTGTCAGTATTAACATAGTCCGTTAACTGATAACATCCTTACAGTAACACCTTTCACAAAACAGATACAAAACCTGAGATAAATGACCCAGAAATACATTTACATTGCTTTTCAAGAAGAGATTTTATTTTTCAACTAAAATATAACTGTCTTCTTTGTTGATAGTTATGATAAGTGTAAGGAGAAATAAGGTACAAACTGTATTTTTGGACACACTTTTACAGAAAAACTTTTAATTTTAAACACAGTTTATGTAAAGTCCCTTTTGCTATTACTTTAAAAGTTAATATATCCTATTTTATAATTAAATGTACTTATGCTATAAATATTTTTAAAAACCCATATTATAAAATAGCTCATACACATTCAAACTTACTAGAAAATGCTTTTTCTAGCTAATAGCATTGCAGAAGTTTGTGGAAATAGAGATTTTAGTTTTGTTTAAGTTTTGCTCACAATATGCACAACTCTAAGTTCACATGCCCAAAAATGAAAAAAATGAAAAAGATTTAAGTCTTTTACTTTACCAGAGTCATAATATTTATTTTATTTCCTTTAGTTTCATGTTTTTATTTAAATTTCAGTTAGTTTAAACATAGTACAACATTAGTTTCAGTGCAGAATTAAGTGACTCATCATTTACATACAACACTCAGTACTCATCAAGAGGAATAATATGTATGTCTCACTTCAATATCTAAAAATATACACCATAAAATGGAACAAAACACTAGTTGTACATGAACTGTCTTCATCTTCTGATATCCATTCTTTTCCTTCATAACACACACATGCAAAGAAACATAAGCACACATGTTCATATATGTTCAAATCTAAACTTTTCCCATATCATGATAATTCAATTAGTTAAAGTAATTTTTCTTTTGCTCAGTTGACAGATTTCTAAAATTTGATTTGTAATATTTACTAAATTGATTAGATGTTTTGGTATTTGTTTAGTAGTGACTACAATAGATAAACATTACTTATTTGTGGGGGTTTTAAAGCATCTTAAATAATTTAATGATGGCTCTCTACATTTATATTTTTAGGATCTGATCCAAATGCCTACTAATTACCAATTTTAATGAGAAGTTAAGGGAAAATTTAGCCCCTATTCATGATAGAGTGAAGACTATGTGCAATGACATCCTAATCTAAAATAATATTTCAGTATCATATTTGAATAAATTTATAATCATACATTGAAAGAAACATTTTAGAAGGATTTTTAATATTAGAGAATAACTTTTAAAATCGAAGCATACAAATTGACCACTTACTAATATTTAGAGATAAGAATGTCGAGTAATTAATAACTCCCCCAACAAAGACTTTTATAGTCTAAAAAGATTATCACCTATTTCTGGCAAAATTAATAGAAAAAGGCTTAGGGGTACTCTTTTCTTGTTTTACATATTATGATAGCATATTCTGCATTCAGTATACATCTTTGGATGTATGTTCCTATGTTAGGAAAGCTTATCCTCATACCTATTAAAATAAAATTTAATATTTTGGGGGGGTAATTTTCTTTGGGTAATTTTTACTGTGTTTTTTTTAATTTATTTTAAGATTTTTGGGGCACCTGGGTGGCTCAGTGGGTTAAGCCTCTGCCTTCAACCCAGGTCATGATCTTGGGGTCCTGGGATTGAGCCCCACATCTGGGCTCTCTGCTCAGCAGGGAGCCTGCTTCATCCTCTTTCTCTGCCTGCCTCTCTGCCTATTTGTGATCTCTCTCTCTGTCAAATAAATGAATAAAATCTTTAAAAAATAAATAAATTTATTTTAAGATTTTATTTATTTGACAGAGAGAGACACAGTGAGAGAGGGAACACAAGCAGGGGGAGTGGAAGAGGGAGAAGCAGGCATCCCTCTGAGCAGGGAGCCTAATGCAGGACTCCATTCCAGGACCTGGGATCATGACCTGAGGCAAAGGCAGATGTTTAACTACTGAGCCACCCAGGTGCCCCAGTTTCACTGGTTTTAGAGTACTGTTACTGACATGTATATCTGGTCAAGAAAAAAGTCAATGCTATATGAAACTGTCACCATACATTTACAGAAAACTTTAAAGTTATATGATAGCACCTTCTCATAATAAACACAATAAGCAAAGTAGCCACACACTGTTATACTGCAGAACTAAGGGAAATTTGCAAAAGAAAAGAAACAAGTCCTCAAACATAAGTAAACTGGAGTTGGGATTCACAGTAGCATGGTCCAAGTCTGGAAGAGTTGAGATTTTCTGTAACTTGAAATAGACAGAACTTCTTTCCTGGCATAACAAAACAAAACAAAACAAAAGAAGCATGTGTCTACACAGCATGCACACACACACACACACAGACATACCATATATATACACACATATACATATATACACATATATGTGTATATGATTAACCAAATATTACTAGAAAATAAGCTGGAACTAAGTGTGTCAGTAAGCTGCCACTGTTCTGTTAGCACTGATTGAAACAGCTTTGCTTGTTGGCATTTTTAATTACCCATGCTATTTTCCAGCACCCAGGACACTTGAAAGGCAGTAGCAATGCAGAAAATACAGGCAAACCACTGAAAATAGCAAACTCTGGGTTTTCTTTGGACTCCACAATTTAGTTTTAGAAAAAAGTGTTTATTTTTAGAGGATATTTTTTCTATTTTTCTTCAGTCTCTATATATGTTCAGGAGGATGTCACTGCTAATCTTCTCTGGGTGAAGCATTCAAACAAAATCTGGATATATACCTGTCAAGGGGAGTCTCCTGAACTCAGCTATTTACCTAAGTGACCTTTAATATTTCTTTCCCAAATAAGTTCCATCTATTTCATGAGAGGTGAATGGAAACAAATCAGTGTTCTTTATAACAATTCATTTTACTCAGCAGTCAATAAATATTTAAGGTCCCACTATTTACTTGAAATTGTGTGGTATCAGAATATCATGGAAATAAGATAGATTTGGATGCCAACATCACTGTTTTTTTTTATTCTAGTCAAGGAAAAAGATTACAAAGTAAAATTAAGTATTTGCAATTACATTACTTGTAATATTGAACTAAAATTAAAAGATGGAGATGAGAAAACTACAAAATGGTAAAAAACACCCATTCACATAGGGTGGTTATTAGAGTAAATCTCTCATAAAAGGAAATATTTAAGCTGATACCTAATGGATGAGAAGTCCATTAGAGTGGAAGCAGAACCGTCCCAGTAGAAGGAAAAGCATGCAAATTGACCCTCTGCCTGGAAAGAATTTGCAGTGGCTGATAAACTTAGTCATCGACTGGGCAAGAACACAGCACTTGAGAAGGATGGTCATAAACAGTTAAACTGAAAATTAGGTAAGGACCAATTTATGACATATTCTGGTGAGTCATGAAAAGGATGCCTGATTTTTAATTTTTATTGTAATTGAAACTGAAAAAGCACTGAGATACCACAACAAAATTATCAGAATGTCCAAAACCCAGAACACTGACATTAAATGTTGACAAGGATGTGGAGCAACAGGAACATTTGTTCACTGCTGGTGGCAATGCAAAATGGTGCAGCCACTTTGGAAGACACTTTAAGGTTTCTTATAAAACATATTCTTACCATAAGATCCAGATATCGTTTTCCTTGATATTTATCAAAAGGAAGTGAAAACTTATGTCTGCATAAAACCCTGTATACACTTGACTGTAGGAGCTTTATTCATAATTACCAAACATGGAAACAACCAAGATGTTCATCAGGTGAGTGGATAAATAATCTGGAAATGAAATATTTAGTGCTAAAAGGAAATTAGATACCTAGCCATTAAAAGACACGAAACTTAAATGCATATTACTTGGTGAAAGAAACCATTCAGAGAAGTCCACATAATGTATGATTCCAACTATACAACATTCTGGAAAAGGCAAAACTATGGAGACCGTAAGAAGATTACTGACATCAGGAGCTTGGGTGAGGATGGAGAGAAAGACAGAAGGATAAGCAGAGAGGATTTTTAAGGCAGTGAAAATACATTTTATGGTAGTGTAACAATGGCTACCTGTCA
The DNA here is from genome assembly GCA_004024625.1 of Mellivora capensis. Classification (NCBI taxonomy): domain Eukaryota; kingdom Metazoa; phylum Chordata; class Mammalia; order Carnivora; family Mustelidae; genus Mellivora; species Mellivora capensis. Next base: position 26,557 of record PISX010004550.1, read on the forward strand.
TTATGCATTTGTCCAAAACCCACGGAATGTACACTATACTACCAAATGCAAACTACCAAAGAATGTACACTATGCTACCAAATGCAAACACTAAATGAAACTATGGACTTTAGGTAATTACAATGTGTCAATGTAGGTTCATCAGTGGTAACAACTATACATACTAGTGGGGGATGCTGATGCAGGGGAGGCTATACATGCATAGGGACAGACTGTATATAGACAATCTCTATACTCTCCTCTCAGTTTTGCTGTGAACCTAAAACTGCTCTAAAAATGTAAAGTATTTAATAAAAAATTGCAGTGAAAAGATCTTAAAGGGATTTTAATGGGGATATTAACATGATCTAATGTACATTTTAATGGCACTTTTGTTGCTCTGTGGAGTGTGTAATTGAGGGGACAAGGAGTAGATATAGAAAAGCTGTTAGAGAAGTCAACATGAGAAATTTTTACCTTCTCTATCAATGTGGTAACAGTAGAAATTAAAATACAGTGACATATATTAGGTATACTTTGTAGATAGTACAATCAATAATTTTTGATGGATTGAGTATGAGGATGAAGACAGAAAACAGAATGAAGATATGTTAACAGTTTTTTTTTTTTTTTTACCATTAAAAAATGTTTCTACCATTAATAACTGAGTGGATTGCAGTACCATTTCAACCATGGCTGGGGTGAATATACCTCTCTTGTTTTTCTGAGACAACCCTAATTTACAGTTTTATGCTCTAAAGTGTTCCACTTACAGAAAGCGATGTGGTTGGCATGGTTTTAGAGGGAGTGGAGGTGGTAGTTAGCTCTGTCTATGGTTGAGATATATAAATACATTCAAGTGAAGTTTTACAAATGTCACAATTTTAATACATTTTCAAGTAGAGAGATGTTAGATGAATGTATGAACTGAATAATTGGATCAAATTTTGGGATTGAAATACTCTCTTTGGAAGTGTGTGAGATGTGCCTATTACCTGTGTGTAAAAGAAATATGATACTTAAGCCTATCAATTTTATGAATCTCTTGGGAAGTGTCAGCTTCTTAATGAGCATTTTGTATTCTTCCACTTCCTTAATGTTTTGAGAACTCTGTCTGGCTAACATAAAAGTCATGTAAAACCACTTTTACTTTCTTCCTTTCCTATGCCAATAAGCCATGATCTGAAAAAAACATGCAAGTTTGCAATGTTGGCTTCAATTCAGAGCCATCCTACAAATTCATGTGTACCTCAAAAATGTTATAAAACACTTTATTCAAAATTTTCAAACTTAAGTGCAAACACCAAAACAAATTTCAAACTTACAAGAATCCTTCTAAGTAACCCCAGGATTCCACTGATACCAGTTTTGAACAATACTGCTCTAAGAAACTGAACTTCGTATTCCATAAAGCAATCTCACTGGGTAATGGAAACAGAAATCCAGTTCAGGGCTACTGAGCATGAAATCTGAAGGTGAGCATACTGGAGAAGAGAAAACCATACAGAGAAAAAGCTTAAGAAATCCGCATGTAGTACTCTTGTGTCTCTGGGCAAATTATAAGCAATCTATGTGCAGGGTTAAGACTTGGCATGGCCTAGCAGAAAACGTCCATTGGAGGCCATGTCTTAAATTTACAACTACTCTAGCCCACCTGAAAGGTCTATTCTGGGTCTGCCCCAAGTAGGCCTCAATTAAATCTTGACAGAGCAATCTAATCCAATCATAAATATATTGCCTGTGGAATAAAAATCCACAGTCTTTAAAGAAATAAAATCTAGAAATTCAACAAGATAGTCATCCAAAAGATCAGAAATTTTTAATTACAAGTTTACATGGCATGTGAAGAAACAGAAAAAAAATGAAATCCATAGTGAGGCAAAAACCCACTAATAGAACAAAACATACAGACAGGTCACATATTGGAATTAGCTGCAACCAATAAAGATTAAAATAATGTGTGAATAAATGGGCAACCTCACAAGAGAAATAGAAGAAATCAAATGAAAATTCTACAACTGAAAAACAAAATATCTAAACTTTCACTAGATAAACTTAACAGTAAATTGGATACTGAAGATTAAAAGTTCTCTGAATTTAAAAATATAGCAAATTAAATTAAGCAATATAAAAAAATGGAAAAAGGAATGAAAAAGAGAATAATTCTTTGATGAACTGTAGGATAATATTAAGTAGTCTAATACATGTACCTTGAATCCAAGAATTAGAGAAAAATAATTACAGAGGAACAAACAAAAAAAAAAGAAGAAGAAGAAGAAATATTTGCTGAAAATTTTACAGAACCATATGTATGGACTTTATATTTTAAAATATAAATACCCATTTCCTATTTTAAATATAAAATATAAATATAAAGTAAATGTAAAGGTTTGACTATATTCAGATCAGAGAAGATATTTATAAAATAAGCATATATACATATGTGATAGGCAGAATTGAAAAATCAAGAAAAAAGATACAACATACAAACACTAAACATAAGAAAACTTATTTGCCTATGTTGATACCAGGCAAAGTATACTTCAGAAAAAATAATAAACAAGACAAAAAAATAAATTCCACAATGATAAAATGACTTTCATTAGAAAGATATTACAGTCTTAAATATGTGTAAAACTAATTAAATCTTCAAATTAAAGAATCAGATAAAGTTGGGGTTTCAATAAAACTCAGTAATGGCTAAAAAAATAGAAAAAAATCATTGGAGTTAAAAACACTGCACAAGATAAATTAACTTAACCTTATTGACAAAAACAAAAAACAAACAAAAAACCAATACAAAGGATATTCTTTGTAAGTGCATAAAGAACATTCACTGTGAAAGACCATGTGTTTGGCCAGATAACAAATTTTCATACATTTTAACAGGTGCAAATCTTCAAAAAATTGGTTATTTAACCCTAATAAAATTTAATTAGAAATCAATAAATATATCTTTGAAATCCCCAAATAACTGCAAATTAAGAAACATACCTCTAAGTAACTCATGAATTAGAGAAAAAATTTAAAGGAAAATATAAAATGCCTGAATTTAAAAAGTAAAAAGTAAAAATGTAACATGTCAAACTTTGTGAATTACAAATAGTATCATTGCTGAAAAAAAATTAGAAAATAAGAAAGGTTTAAAATCAATGATGCATACTCCTCCTCAGAAAACTTGAAAAAAAAGAGGGGCATACATTAAACACACGCTAGGTAAGGAAGTAAAGAAGAAGACGACAAGTGTGGATCAAGAAAATAGAAAATAAACAAATGAAAAGAAACAAAGTTCTTTAGATAAAATTAAAGCAATTTAAGATCCACTTATAGAATTATTAAGACAAAAAGAGAGAAAAAAATGTACCAATAAAGGGAATGAGAGGATGCTACTTCAGATTATTACAAGCATAACAACTGATTATAACAAACATTTATTTAAAAACAGTGTATCTTGGATAAAATGGAAAATTCCCCCCAATACTGCAATAATTACGTAAAAAATGGAGTATGTAAAGCCCTTATCTACAAACAATCTTGAAAAAGAAGGATCATGTTGGAAGAATTATACTACCTGCTTTCAGCTTACTCTAAGCTATGGAATTAACAGGCTCAGAAAAGCATAAGCATAGGCACCAAGACCTATGGAACAGAGAAGAAAGACTAGAAACAAACTCATACTGTTAAATCATTTTAACAGAGGCACTGAAGAAATTCATGGTGTAAGAAAGTTTTATTCCACAAATGGTGCTAGAACAACTCTATATGGAAAAGAATAAATTACCTCAAACATACATAAAAAGTAATTTCAGATGGATCACAAACATAAATATTAAAGCAAAAATTTTAAAGCTTGTAGGAAGAAATAAAATATCTTCATAATTGGAGCTGCCAACATTTCCTTAAAAGGGAAAACAGAAAGCAGATCTACAAAAGAAAAATGCTAAGTTGTATTTCAACAACTATAGATACTTCTCTCATCAAAAGAACTTTTAAGAAAATGAATAAATAAGCTATATAGAGAAAATATTCACAACTCATATATTTGACAAAAAAGAAGCCATGTGTACAGAATACATATAAAACTCCTAAAACTCAATAGTAAAAATGACAAAATGCACAATAAAAATAGTTAAATGAGTTTAAGAAACACTTTACAAAAGGTAGTGCAGAAATGGACAAACGTTCAATACACATCTTAAAAACTGTTCAGTATCATTAGTCATCAAAAAAAAAAAAAAACAAGTTAAAATTACAGTAAGATACCATTACAGGTTTGCCAGAATTGACAATTAAAGGACAATCTCGCCAGAGACAGGCAAGTATGTGGAATAACCAATGGGAGGGCAAATTGGTACAAAAACTGACAACTATCCTGGCAGTATCTAATGAAGTTCCATACTTATCTAGGCTGTGACTCAGTAACTGTTCCTAATTAACTCGGGTTAATAAAAATGTATGCCAATAAATGTATTTGTATGTGAAGGTTTATTAAAGCTAATATTCATAATAGCCAAAACTTGAAACAAATCAAATATCCTTTGTCAAGAGATGGATATTATAAAAAAGAAAAATAAATATTATACAATGTCAGAAGAAAATAATAAACTACAAATACCTCCAACAATATGGATAAACTTCAAAAATATTTTGCTAGAAGCCAGTCTCAAAAGAGTACGCATTTATGAGTCTATTACACTCTCATGAATTTCTACAACCACACGCAAACTAATCATTTATGTTTGCAATCAGAACAGTGGTTTCCTCTGGTGAGTGGTCAGGGTTCACAAGGAAGAAGCATGAGAAACTGGAAAGACAGGAACTGTTTATAAATCTTCATAGGATTATACAGTACATCAGTGTACACATGAATGTATTTGTCAAAACTCATCCAGCTGTACATATAGCAACTGTGTATTTTAATCCTTGTAAATATAAAATTCCTTGTGGGAGGATTTACTCATCTCCCCAGTATATTTTGTGAGTACTTGTTTTTTCTCTTTTCCTATATAATTGGTGTCTACCTATTTGTCTTTCTGTAAGCTCTCCATAAACAGAGTTATTATATTTGTCCCTACCACATGCATAGCTGGTAGGGATCCAGCTTTTTATTATCTCAATAAGCTTATTTCAATAAGCACACTTATTGAAAGAACAATTAAATTTTAATTAGGGAATTCAGAAAGCAATACCTCACTCAGAAAGATGATTCCAATAGGGGAAATGTCAGGCAGCATGAAAGAGAGATGGAATTGGGTGGGAAGGAAAGAGTGGTTTGTTGGAACCAGCTGGTACTGGTCTGGCAGAGCCTATTATGCATATCCCATCTCTAGTATCCAAGGAAAATGGCAAATGTTTCCAACCCCAGAGCTGCTCGTCACCACCCTATTGTCCTCTCTGGAGTCTCTTTACCAGCAATGCACTGAAACTGAAATTTTCTTGCTCTATCTCATATCAAAAAATTATACAGTCATCTCTCAAGTTTCACACATTTAGGAGAATAATGAGAATACTTCATCTCTTTGGAACATGGAAAGTCATATTTGTAGGTGGTGGCTAATAGGTATGCATTTCCCATGATTATTTTCTAAATTTTTTATTAAGAAATGGCATTATATAACTAAAGAAAGGATAATGAAAATACTAAGATTTCTAAAATAATTAGCCAAGTAGGAAATAGGGAAATAAATGTGAGATAGAATCTTTAAGCTAGGATAGTGACTGACAAAAAATTGCAATCTTATGTTAACAACAATAAAACAAACAAAAAAAAAATGAAAAATCTTGAGGAATAGAGCGCTGATATAAGTAATCACGGAAAAGAGCTTGGATCTCCAGGAGGAGGTGGAGGAAGAGGAAGGGAGAAAGAAGAAGAAGGAAGAAGGAAGAAAGAAGAAGGAAGAAGGAAGAAAGAAGAAGGAAGAAGAAGTACAGTAAAACTTCATATGGAAGTTAACCAGGCTTCTCTCTCCTGGGGCAGAACTTCTTGAAAGGATGATTGTTTAGTACGAGAAATAAGGGCATAGACAAAATGGTAAATCTTTGACCAGCTTCTAGTAAGTCGAAGTAGTAGATATTAAAACTCATCTCAGAATCAAATTTTCTTTAAATCTTGTTGGACTCATCCTTCTGTGACCTGGAGCAAGTCAATAATATAACAACAATAATAATAATAATAAAAAGGATAATGTAATGTTACAAAATAATATAAAAACACAATACAAGTAGATATATCACATCTGAAGTGATTCAGCATTTGGAGAAAAATTTATGATACCATAAGAAAGCATGATTTATTGTCCTTTAACAGAATCCAAACATAAACATTAAAAAAAAAACATTTTTAATATACGCTGGTTTTTATCCTTAAGAATTGACATGAGCGTTCTTTAAAATAACTACCTGGGAAAATTCCAATTGAGTATATATGTGCATTTTTTAAATTACATAAAATACCTACAAATATATTTTGAATTTAAAAGTCTAAGATTCTTTATAGAACAAAAAAACACAAATTAAGCCTATTCTAACATGTTACCATACTTTCTAAACTATCCATCTTTTTCCTGAAGAATTTTATTTAAAAAATCAAATGTCTTCATAAATGGCAAATAAACATATATTTGGCAATATGGGACAGCATTTTGGTGTTAGCCACTCCTTTAGCACAGAAGTTTGAGAAAATTTGTACTTGCTTTGAAAAGTTTTTAAAACCAATACATGTAGTTTATTGTTTGAAAAATTCCTTTTGGAATTGATTGTTTTTCACTGAAAATTAACTTCTCTTTAGAAGTAAGATAACTTAAACATGCTTAAGGTAACTTTTTTCTTAACTGAAACAGACACCGATTTAGAACTTAGACTGATCTGTTCCATCTCATTATTATGCAAGGAACTTAAAGAATTTTCCTGTGTAAATAAAGGGAAATAACCATCCTTTACAATCAGCGTGTTTTAAATCTGTGTTCCTGATTTCTCAGACCAAGGAATGACTGAAAATACTAAAATTTACCACAGAGTTCTGAAAAAAAAGGAAGTTGGGGGGAGTGACCCTAGAATATTTAGGAGTATCAGATTTTACCAAGGACTTATTCCAGAATTATCATAAGATCTTCATTTTCTATTTTATCATAAAATTGAGGATATATTCATTTTAAACAAATCTCATCTTTGGCCAATTAAATTACGTGGGGCAGGGGAACCAAGTGAAACTCATGTAACTTACTACCCAAATACGCTTGATGCAAAGATAGAGATGACAAAGATTTCTCTGGAATCATAAAATCAGGCCTCCATCAATTTCTTCTTGTCCCCAAGTGCCTGGCCCATTTTAGGACCTAAAATATTTCACTTAGGGTTATGTTACCATCTTCAGAATGTTAAATATAAATATTTCATTTATTAACATATTTGCATAGTAAATGTGCTGAGCGATATTTATGTACTCAGCATTGTGTAGATACAAAGGAAATAAAAAACACATAATCTTCCTTCAAGGACCTTGAAGTCAATATAATTAAATCATAATTCCAGTATTCAACATCCTGTCCTCTCAATTAATTAGCTGAGGAAATATGGTGAGCTTACATGGTCAAATGAAAAACATAATATTTAAAGTCACAGTACCACTGTGGTTATACGCATCTACAAATAAGGATATTTTATTGCTACCTCCAAACAACTTATTCTAAAATTCAGGTTTTGCAGGACAGAGATGATAAACTAGTTAACCACCAGAGTATCATTCTTTAAAATTCAGGTAAAAGTAACTTGGGCTCTCATTCAAATATTGACTAGAATCAGAAGGGAGTGAGATGAAGGAGGTGACACTTCACCTAATCACCTCTGATGCCAGGTATATGGGTATGCTTCATTTTCAGTTATGTTTGCATATTGTTTATTCTTGCTTCCATTCTCTTCTTTCTGCTCCATGTTGATCACATCTGGACAGCAACCCATTTTATTTTTATCTCCCCCAAACTCCATTTACTACTGAAATCGCATCCGATAAAATGAAAGAATGTTTATGCATGCTCTATGATAAAAGCATAATTTATCATGGCATATCTTGAAGATGTAAAGGTACCAGACACTATAAGGGTGTCTGGTACTACCCCTTCCAGGTGGTAGTACCACCTGGTACTTCCAGTACCATTCAAGTACTTTCCACTGAACTAAGTCACTGGGAGAAGAAAAGAGGTCATGAAAATATGGACTACAACACGGGTTAATAGTACACAAATTTCCATGTATTTCTAAAGACCTGCCTGATATTCTTCAACAATTATATATAGTAAGTCATACTGATGAAGCAATTAGGCAGAAAGAAGTGAAAAAAACTGCAAACTGGAAACTGAAAAGATGGTGATTCATGCTGTATACTGTTCATTTACTGCAAAATATTTGATATAATTTCATTAACTTAAACTGATATTTTGGAAGGCAGATGATTATACTGATTATATGTTCCAACTTGCTAACATGGTATATACTTACAATGGCTGGGGAAAAAGAAATTAGGCAGGAAATCATTTAAATAGCACTTCTTGAGCACATACTTAGAACCATTATTTGCATTCTACTTCATATCAGAGGTAAAAGCAAACAAAGAAACAACAACAACAAAAAAACCCCACAAAAACAAACAAGAAAACAAACCAAAAAACCCTACAGACTATCACTTAATAAGTTTATAACCTCATTGGCGATACTAATCACAATAAACATAACAGTAAGATAAGAGCTAAATAGTAGTCTGCACAAACCATAATGGATAAAAATACAGGCTTATCATTCCCAAGGTAATGATGCAACTGATTTGACAAGTCTCATTAGAAATATCCACTGATATTTCAGTTCTTTTGGGGGGAGTTGGGGAACACCATAAGATTGTATTTCTCTAACCTCTTGAGGTTAAGTGTGTCTATGTCAATTAAATAACTCCCCAGAAACATAGGTTCTATGTTCACTAATTTCCCCTGAGTTCACACCTTGCTAAGAAGAATAAAACACTCTCGCATATTTCAAAATAATTTCTTTACTCCTCCTCCTGCTGAAAGCACAAGGGGATTTTTTTCAGATATCTACTGTGGGAAGCTGGTTCAGTTCCTACAGTTTCTGGAAGCAAATCTCAACATTACGAGAACCCCTCCTATGACCACATATCCCTAGAATTTTTAATTTTCTGACTTGTCCTCACTGAGTCTCCATCAACTTGTCAATCATCGTTCAGGTTTTCCTACCCTGGCACTGGTTCTTCTGGTGGCTTCTGCTCTGAGTACCAGCTCCAGTGAGCTATGACTCCTTGAATTCACCTCTCTGTCCCTCTAATCTTGAGGGTAGCAGTTTGCCCTGTGTCCTTCCCAAAAGAGTTGTTGATTTTTCAGTCTATTCAGCTTCAGCTTCGTACCAATTGATAGGACAGAGTGATGACTTCCAAGTTCCTTCTATGCAGAACTGGAACCTGGAACTAAAGTACATCCCTACTTTGAAGTTCAGTGCCTTGATCAAGACTTTAGTCTGATACCCTTTGGGAGAGGGTCAGAATATTTCTCATAACAGGAAATGTACATTGAATATATGTACATGGTAAGCACAACATTAGGGATCATTCTAATTATCCTTCTTCCAAGCATTTGATAACATTGCATTCAGTATGGAGAAATTTGACAGGACCATATAACTTTTATTGGCCTATAAAATAGTATTGGAAGGGACAAAGCATTTTGCATATACATACACATTAAGATTTGCGTGCTAGTGAAATTATCTGCTTATGATAATTTCCTTGAGCTATCATTGCTAGATCTGAGGGAATGTACATTATCAAGGTATTAAGTAAATATTGTCAAATTACTCTCCATAAAGAACATACTAACATAATACCATGTATAATGCATAACAGTTATTTCACTGCATTATCTTTAATATTGCACCTTCTGTGTGATTGTGTGTGTATGTAGGCAACAGCATGATTGGTTATTCTCCCTAAATACTCATTTGTTTTTTCTGAAGTAAATACTTGCATATATTTGGACTAACTGTACTTATTCTTCTGTGAATTCCTATTCCTTTGCAGTGTCTATTTTTCTGTTGTAATAGTGTGGTTAAGAACATATGCTTTTACTATGATGAGAGGCAACTGTTTCATTCCCAGGTCTGTATTGTAACAGATTGTGTGGCCTTGGGTATTTTACTTAAAACTTCTGTAAACCTCAGATCACTGCCACTCAGAGACCCAAAATGACAGATGTTCAGTTTTAATACATGATTCAGAGTCACCAAAGCAAGGAAAGAGAAAATGGCGAGTTGTATATTGGCTCTCAAAGCTTCCACCTGGAAGTACTATTCATCACTTCCATGCACATTATATAGATCACATCTAGTGGGATGGCTACACTTTCTTTCAAGGGGAAACATGCATATACAATCTTATCATGTGTCTGGATTATTTCTAAACAGCCTCACAAGTACCACAATCTGCTTTTGTAATGTTCAATGACACTATTAGGTTCAAAATCCACAGTTGCTGGGTGATGTGCTATAGATGTGCTATATTCTCTCCTTCTCTCTCACTTTCTCTCAATGTAATTTTGGTTTAGCATATCAGGTTTTGATGATACACACATATTCTCTTTACTTAAGGTGCCACAAAATGAGTTGAACCTTTCCTCTGAAATATATGAGCATATTCAGAGTTTTAGATAATTGGTGTGAAGGCCTTGATTTAATCCTTCTATAAGATTTACTCCCAATCAGCTTTTATAGCTCAAAAGCCTATGTATCTTTCTACTTATTTTCTTACTTTCATGATTGTAGTTGGGAAGCAATTTCCTCTTCCATCCTGGCAACTGACTTTTCTTTCCAATCACATAAGATGGATCTTTTTTTTTTTCTATAGATTTTATTTATTTATTTGAGAGAGAAAGAGAATGCATGCACACACAGCGGGGGGTAAGGGGTCGGGGAGAGGGCGGAGAGCTCCAGTGAGGGGCTGGGGAAAACATGAGCAAAAAGGAGGGGCAAGCGGAGAGGGATAAGGAGACTCCCCACTGAGCAAGGAGCCCACTGCTAGGCTTGGTCTTGAACCCAGGACCTTGAGATCATTACCAGAGCAGAAAGCAGAAGCTTAACCAACTAAAGCCACCAGGTGCCCCCTAACATAGATCTTAATAATAAGGGAAACTAGGTACATGGTATAGGGGAACTCTCTGTGCTATCTTTGTAATTTTCCTAAAATCAAAATGTGTTTAAAATATTTTTTTTAAAAAGTACATATTAGGACTATATAAAAATCACATTCTAGAGTTCAGAAATAAGAAATGAAACCTTGTTTTTCTGTTACTGATTTCAACTTATTTATAAGATCTTATCTCCACCAATGTGAAGGAAAACATTAGCCTTTTAAATTAAGTTAGAGTCGTCTTGATTATAATTTAACTTCTTTCAGGTTACTTGAACCAATTCAAGTATCTAACACCTCTCCTCTTCTTTTGCTCTTCTGTCTTTTGATGACTCTGGACATGGGGAAGTTACTTGCCACAATGATAGTGGAGTGTATACTCTGGTTAATGTAAGCATGTCTAGGATCTCTCTGGCTTTTACCAACAAGATACCCAGTTCTGGGTTTATTTAAGTTCTTAAGTCTCCTTTATTACTGTGATTTGGCCCCCAAACTCTGTTCTAAAATTTTAGCTCTACACCTTGCATTCGAATTCGTTTTATCTGATTAAATGCAGTCAAATTTCTTATGTTTTTATATTTGTATACTTTTATTTTCAACTCAAGTCTTTATAATTAAATTGCTTCTCCACATCCTCTCCAACACTTATTTTTTGTCTTTTTGGTAACAGCCATTTTAACAGGCTTGGGGTGTTATCTCATTGCAGTTTGATTTGTATTTCCCTGAAAATAATTAGTGATGTTGAACATCTTTTAATGTGCCTATTGCCATCTGTATGTCATTTTCTTTGGAGAAATGTCTATGCAGATTCTCTGCCCATTGTTTTCATCAGAATTTTTGCTGTTCTTTTCTTAATGTATTTTGGATCTTAACCCCTTATTGGATATATGATTTATAAATGTTTTCTCCCATTCAGTAGGTTGCCTTTTCATTTTGGTGATAGTTTTCTATGCTACGCAGAAGTTTTTAGTTTGGTATAGTCCCATTTATTTTTGTTTTTGTTTTGTTTTGGGGGTCGGATCCCAAAATTTGACATCAAGATCCTTGTCAAGGAGCTTACCGCCTAGGTCTTCTTCTAGAAGTTTTATGATTTCAGGTCTTACATTCAAGTCTTCAATCTCTTTTGAGTTTATTTTTATGTATGATGTAAGACAGTGCAATTCATTCTTTTGCATGTGGCTGTCCAATTTTCCCAGCACTGTTTACTGAGGAGTCTGTCCTTTCCTCATTGTATATTTTTGACTCATTTGTCATAAATTAATTGACCATACATGTGTGAATTTATTTCTGGGCTCTCTATTCTGTTCCACTGATCTATGTGCCTGTTTTTATGCCAATACCATATTGTTTTAATTACTAAATTTTTAAAATTCTAGCTTTGTAGTATAAAGTCAGAGAACATGATGCCTCCAACTTTATTCTTTCAAATGATAATTGTGACTACTCAGGGCATTTTGTGGTTTCATATAAATTATAAAATTATTTCTTCTAGTTCTGTGAAAAACGCCATTGGGATTTTGATAAGGATTTCAATGACACCGTAGATTAGAACGGCTATTCTCAAAAAGACAAGAAATTAGAAGGGTTGGTTAAGACGTATATAACATGGAACCTCTGTACACTGTGGGTGGGAATATTAATTGGTCTGGGCATTACAGAAAACAGTATGGCATTTCCTTAAAAAAAAGAAAAAGAAAAACTACCATGTAATCCAGCTATTCGATTTGAGTGTTAACTGAAGAAAACAAAAACCCTCTCTTGAAAAGATATACAAACCCCTATATTCATTATGGCATTATTTATAATAGTCAAAATATAGAAATAACCTAGGTATCCACCAATGGATGAATGGATAAAGGAAATGTACACACACATGTGCGCACGCACACACACAATGGAACACTATTTAGCCATAAAAAAGAAAAAGTGTAATTCATCACAACATGAATGGATCTTGAGGGTATTACGCTAAGTAAAATAAGTAGTGAATAGACAAATCAAATTTATATGTTGTATACCTGAAATTAATAAAATGCTATATAACAATTTTACCTCAGTAATTTTTTAAAAAAATGCCTCTCTTATAAATAACAGAGTCAAGTATGCTTTTTTATCTAGTTTGGTGAACACTGACTTATAATCAAATGGCTTAATCAATTATATTTAATTAACTATAATTAATTACATTTACAACTGCTGATACATAAGGTTTAGATCTTTAGCCTATTCTTTTTACATTTTTTCTGATTTGTTCCTTTCCTTTAACTTTGCTTTAATTTTATATATATAAACATATTCATATATATGAATATGTATTATGTATATGTATGTGTTATACATAATATAGATACACATAAATATACATACTTATCAACTCCATACTTATAAATTTTATATATAATATATATTCTTTTCAATTCCATACTTACCTATTTTTATATATATTACATACAAATACATATTATGTGCTATATATACACACACAAATATACATACTTATCAATTCCAGTGTTTTGGGGTTTTTTTAGCCATATTTCCTTTTGGCATCATTGTCCTATAGCCTGATGGATTTCTTTTAGCATCTCCATGGCAGTGTCTGCTGAAGAATAATTCCTTCAGCTAGTGTTTCAGAATGTTTCTCTCAGCTAGTATGTGAAAATATTTCAATTTTGCCTTATTTATGAAGGATATTTTGTGAAATATCAAATCCTAGCCAGACTTTTTTGTCTTCTTCATTGCCTCAATAGTTTAATGAAAAATTAGTTCCCATTTTTTATTGTTTTCCCCATATTATGTCCCTTTTTCCCTGACTACTTAACATTCTTGACATTTATTGTCAGTTTTCGATAGTTTGCTTTGAAGATGTCTAAATATTGCTTCCTTAGGATTTAGTGTGATTGAGGATTACATCTTCCTGAATCCATGAGCTGATATTTTAGCTAAAATCGACAAATGTTCTATGCGCAGTACTTGAAACTTCTTTCCATATTCTCTCCTTCCCTTTTGTATGGGGCTTGAAGTACAAAGTTAGAATGCTTGATATTGTCCTACAGCTCACTGAACTTATGATCCTTTATTCATACTGATTTTTTCTTTGTATTTTAGTTTACATCATTTCTATTGATTATTTATTTATTTATTAAATTTAATTTTATTTTTGTGTGTGTGTTCCAAAGTTCATTGTTTATGCACCTCGCCCAGTGCTCCCTGCAATATGTGCCCTCCTTAATACCTACCACCAGGCTCATCCATCCCTCCATCCCCCTCCCCTTCAAAACCTTCAGTTTGTTTCTCAGAGTCCACAGTCTCTCATGGTTTATCTCGCCCTCCAATTTTCCCCAACTCACTTCTCCTCTCCATCTCTCAATGTCCTTCGTGTTATTCCTTATGCTACACAAGTAAGTGAAACCATATGATAATTGACTCTCTCTGCTTGACATATTTCACTCAGCATAATCTCCTCCAGTCCCATCCATGTTGATACAAAAGTTGGGTATTCATCCTTTCTAATGGATGCATAATACACCATTGTATATATGGACCATATCTTCTTTATTCATTCATCTGTTGAAAGGCATCTTGGTTCTTTCCATAGTTTGGCGACTGTGGCCATTGCTGCTATGAACATTGGGGGTATTTTTCAAAGAGCTGAAACAAACAATCCAAAAATTTCATGGAACCAGAAGAGACCCCAATTGCTAAGGAAATGTTGAAAAAGAAAAACGAAGCTGGGGGCATCACGTTGCCTGATTTCAAGCTTTACTACAAAGCTATGATCACCAAGACAGCATGGTACTGGCACGAAAACAGACACATAGACCAATGGAACAGAATACAGATCCCAGATATGGACCCTCAACACTATGGTCAAATAATCTTCAACAAAGCAGGAAAAAATATACAGTGGAAAAAAGACAGTCTCTTTAATAAGTGGTGCTGGGAAAATTGGACAGCTATGTATAGAATAATGAGACTTGACCATTCTCTTACACCATACACAAAGATAAACTCTCAATGGATAAAAGACCTCAACATGAGGCAGGAATCTATCAAAATCCTGGAGGAGAACATAGGCAGTAACCTCTTCAACACTGGCCACAGAAACTGCTATCTGTTTATTTTTAAAGATTTTATTTATTTGAGAGAGACCATCAGCTGGGTTGGTGGGGGGGAGGGACTGAGGGAAAGGGATAAGGAGACTCCCCACTGAGCAGGGAGCTGGACGTACTTCTGGATCCCAGTATCCCAAGATCATGACCTGGACTCACTCTCAGTATCCTGGGATCATGACCTGAGCCAAAGACAGATGCTTAACTAAGCCACCCAGGCGCCCCCCTTTTGTCTTTTTAAAGTTCAGTTGTCCTTCCTTCCACATTGTCCTTTTAGTTTTAAGTGCCATGTAACAAATGCTTTATTTCAGAATTTGCGTTTTTATTTCTAGAATTTCTTTTTCTTAGAGTTTTTACATTTCCTTGAAACTGACCAAACCTTTACCTGTTATACACAATTCCATAAAACCTTTCACAAATTCATCAGTTTTTGTACAACATTACCTACTAATTCCAACATCTAGATTATCTATGGCTCTGCCTATATTAATAGTTTTATCTCCTTATCATTAATTACATTTTCCATTTTATTTCCATTTCTATTAATTTTATTATTGTGTACTGGCCATTGTTGTTGGAAGAATGTTAAATTTGTCCAGGCAAGTAGTCATTTTATAAGTGGATCACCTGAGTTCACTAAATGCTTGTTTTTAGTCTTTGTTAGGGTAAGTGTTTTGATATTTTCCTTCTATCTGGTGTTCAGATCTTACTTCTGAAATATGGTTAATATTACAAAATCATGGCCTATCTGACATTTTAATAGAAAGCCCAACCGAGCAGAATACTAAACTTTTATCCCATGTGGTATGCAGTGCCTGAAATGTTCCTTTTTTTTTTTTTTTTTTTTTTTTTCCGCCTTACAAGTGTTATTTTCTCTAAGGTTTCTTGGAGTTGTAACTAATAACTTATAATTTTGGTGCTTGGCTTTTTAAATCAAGAGTAAGTTCTGCAGAATGGAAAATATGAAGTTTTTATGCTGAACAATGATAAAAGAGAAATGGTAACACATGGTAGAAGAGAGTAAGTGGTGACACAAGACCTTGGTTTGAGGTAATAAATTGTAATACAGGAAAAAGAAAGCCCTATATAAGTCCTATATGTTTAAAGAGAACTAAGAATTTATCTGTATATTAACATCCAGGACGTGGGCCCAAAAGCCATAAACTTATTGGGTATTCATAATAATAAAAATGCCTAGGTCATGGGTTTGAAGAAAATGTTGGGATTAATGAGCAGAAGAAAAGCCTTATATGGACTGTCATTGTATTAGGGAATATTTTCCAAAAATTTCCCTTGCTCTCCCAGCACCCATTTAGTAAAGTGACTAAAAGCATGAAGTTGGATCCAAAAAGCAAAGGATTAAGATAAGAAATAAGCAAGGTGGGACGCCTGGGTAGCTCAGTTGGTTGGACGACTGCCTTCGGCTCAGGTCATGATCCCGGAGTCCTGGGATCGAGTCCCTCATCAGGCTCCCAGCTCCACGGGGAGTCTGCTTCTCCCTCTGACTTTCTCCTCGCTCATGCTCTCTCTCACTGCCTCCCTCTCAAATAAATAAATAAAATCTTAAAAAAAAAAAGAAATAAGGTATTTAAACGCTATGAAGAGGGGCCATGACAAGTGTTCACTGATATCTGTCACAAAAGCAGATAAACTCAATTCAAAATATTATTTGAACAAGATATGCTGTTGGGATGCTCAGGAGGACAGAGGATGAGACTGGATAAGATTCTACTTCCTCAAAGGTAGAACAACATGTGACTGCCACTGCTATACTGGTACTTTAAAGTCTATGAAAACAATGAGAAATGGGTACAACCCTAAAACAATGACTGCCAATCCTAAAACAAAGAGAAATTAACTGGCTTCCCAGAACTCCCAAATCATTGGAAATCATATCTCTAAAGCCAAGTGAATTTCAACTATGGAGAAATAAGAGTTACCTCATGTTAGGTGCAACTTTGTGACTGACAAAATAATAAAACCCCAAAACATAAGAATAATATTATTAGAAAATGTCTGATTTGTTATGTATAAAACTAAGCATATTTAATGTCTGAAAAGTTTAACATTAAATAATTAGTTGGCAGCTAAGCTTTCTAAATTCATACATATATTCTCCACAAGAAGTTGAGATGCCAATAAACCAAATATAATATAGTTCTGGTTGAGGGACTGAAAGCTTGGAGGCAACTATGCTATTTTTCAGAAAAAGGGAAACAATTTTTGGACTTATTCATAAATCCATAGGGTTCAAATAAGAAGACATCCTCATAAAATGTCTATGTGCAGTTTTCCATTTTTCTTCTACACTCTCTTCCTATCAACTTTGCTAACAAATAAAATAGCAGCTGAAAGTAAACTGTAAACACACTAACCTCTTCTGTATGCATCTCTATTAGTTATTATTGACTATGTGTGATAAGCAGGATCATGGGTGTCAAATCTCATGTCCTATAACAGTTCATTGTAAACTTTCTATTTATTTCTTCTTAATTATGCTAATATTCATTATAGTATCATTTGTTGAAATTCTGGAATGTTGTTTCACTATCCCTCTCTCTTTTCGAGTTGATCTCCTCTAGATAAGTGTGGTCATGGGAATAAAAAGTTTAAGAGAGACACTTAAAATGTGGCTTCTAGGTCAATGCTCTGACTAAAACGGTCTTCCTTGATTATAATCTAAGAACCAGATACAGAATATATTTCTAGCTTTAGGCTCCACAGCTTTACCTTAGAGGATTCTGAGTCTGGTTTTTACCATCACTGAAGATAGCTTCTGTTAGTTTCATGTTTCCTCCTTAAAAAAAGTTTTTCAAGTAAGTTTAGTGAGTCCTGCATAAGAGAAAAGTATTCTTTATGCTAATGATATCTCTCTGGATTCTGATAAATATAGACCTAAATTTAAGATTGATATGTCATTCTATGTTGGAATGAATATCCACTGTTAGATAAACAGCTCTGCTGACTATGTGTAATATAACTCTACTACAAAATCTGTGGGATACCAAATAAATGCAATTTTTAAAATCATAATTGGAATGTGTTAAATTATGTTCTCAATTCTCAGAACAATGATTGTCATATGAATAGATTTATGCAGTGCCATTTTCTGTTTCATTATAGTCTTTGTCATAAGAAGAATGTGGTAGAATTTTAATGTCTCATATATTCTGTCAATTACAGGATTCTACTATACAGCTTTGACCTTTTCAGTGTTCTGTGATTTGATTGGCTGTTCACTGCATTTTCCCCTTGCTTGCTGTCCCACTAACCTGTAGGGAAGATATAGAATGGGCAGCCAATTAAAGTGCAGAATATTGAAAAGGTCAAAACAGTACAATATGTTATAGGTACTCAGAATAGATCAGAAACTAACCAGATGTTGTAGTTTTTCTACAAGGACAAGGAGAACTATGGTTGTAAGGCAAAAAAAGAGCAAAAAACAATCACTCCACATTTTAGTTGACAAATTCCAAAGGCCGTATTTTTCTGAATAGCTCAGTTATTTTTGAAATTAAAAAGTTAAAGTCTCCCTCCCAATCCCATCTTGTGACTCTTAATCTTACAAAACAAACTGAGGGTTGCTGAGGGGAGGGGGTCGGGAAAGGTGGGTGGGGTAATGGACATTGGGGAGGGTATGTGCTATGGTTAGTGCTGTGAAGTGTGTAAACCTGGCGATTCACAGACATGTACCCCTGGGGATAAAAATTTGTTTATAAAAAATAAAAATTAAAAAAAAAAAAAGTTAAAGTCTATTTTAAAAGCGAGTAGAAAGTATAGATTTAAAAGTTCAATCAAGGGGCACCTGGGTGGCTCAGTGGGTTAAAGCCTCTGCCTTTGGCTCAGGTCATGGTCCTGGGGTCCTGGGATCAAGCCCCACGTCGGGCTCTCTCTCTCTCCCTCTCTCTCTGCCTGCCTCTCTGCCTACTTGTGATCTCTATCAAATAAATAAATAAAATCTTTAAAAAATAAAAAAAAAGTCCAATCAATTTCTTTGGAAAATGTAAAGTATTCATGCCTATATACCTGCATAGATGCAAAGAAAATATCACTATCTAGTACCCTTGGTCTTCTTTTTTTGTTGTTATTGTTTAATACTATGTAACTTTAATTTGTTCCAGTATTTCATTGGTTTTAACTATCATGGTTATCTAGTCTTTATTTTAGAAAGTATAAGAAAGTATAAATAATACCAAATTGCCCATAATTTAAAAATTTAGTTACTGTCCTTTTTCAGAAATTTTCCAGTGCCAGAATACTCATTCTAACCTGTAAAACGATATGTAATTACTTGTAATTGTGGTAAAAACTGACTGTTGGTTTGTTATATCATGGCAGCATTACATTCCATGTCCAATTTTATTACTCATCTCATGATTTCAATTATATTCATCCAGTTTCCCGAAGAAATAAACTGATTTTAAGTTGACAATTATGACCTAGATTTACATATTTCACATAAAAACAACAAATATAAGCCAGAGATTTTACCTCCCCTTCCAAATTTTACTCTGCCTATTTACCATCTTTATTCCAATTTTATGTCTCTTTTTAGTCAATTTGTTTAGACTGTTTAAGCAAACACTACTCACTAGAATTTTATATTACACAGAAATTCAATTATTCCAAAATGCTTTAGAGTAACCTAATAACACCTGGTGTTGAACAAGTTTGACTACAATTTGACAGCAATGACCTTCTGCAGATATAACCTGAGTATCTGTTCCAGCCAGATAAGCATTCAGAGAGAAATGTTAATCACATAAACTTTTAGTTTCTTCTATTCTTTATTGTAGCTATCTTTTAAATTGCTTAGAACTCAAGTATTTACAATATATAAGCATATCCTTCTATTTGATGAGTCTCTTCCTTAGTCTTATTCTCTACGTTTTGCTTATTTTTACTTCTTATACAATAAAGGGTCCATTACCACATTTGCTCCATGTCAGAAAATTATATTTAAGGATAAATATTTCATTGTCGACTATCAGAGACTTGCATGTTTCAATAAAAGTCAGGTCTTACCTTCAGAGCAATGTGGGATAATCAAATTACTAACTTCAAAAACAGCAGAGTTTAGAATAAATTTCTCTGCATGCATTTGTATTTCTAAGGACTACAGGTAACGATTCAGAGGGAGGATAGAATACTAATCAATCAATAAGTGTATATTTTACTGTCACCTACAATAGTAAGACATTATCAGATGTAAAATACTATGTTTCAAGAGAGAACATTGGAAAAATGGACTGAATAGGGAAAATATTAAGTGGAAGTACATTATGAATTGAATACTGGAATAATGATAGATGAAATGAAAGGAAAAAGTGGGTTATGCACAGTGAAAAGAAAGTAAAACATATAAAGGTGAGATACAGCAAGGCAAATCATTAAAGTGTTAATAAAGGGTAGTAGGGAATAGTTGGGAGGATGGCACAGAAAAAGTAATTCAGTGCCAGATTCGAGTGCCAGATAGAAAGCTTGGCACCCATTATATTTTAAGAAGGATTAGGGGCATGGTATAATTATTGGTGTGTAACATTTATTAGGAAATTTAGTTTTGTGATTATAGGTATGAAGTAAACAGGATTTTACCTAGTCTGACAAAGGTTACGATTGGAGAGGCATTAACATGTTGTAATAATGCAAAAAAAAAAAACAACAACAGTTAGTGGATATTGCCGTCAGAAAGAATACATAATTTGGGGGCACCTGGATGGCTCACTTGGTTAAGCATCTGCCTTTAGCTCAGGTCATGATCACAGGTTCCTGGGATCGAGTACCACATCAGGCTCCTTACTCAGTAGGACGCATGCTTCTCCCTCTCCCTCTGCCTGCTGCTCACCCTGCTTGTGTGCTCACTCTCGCTCTGTATCTAACAAATAAATAAAATCTTTTTTTTAAATTTAATTTTATTTTTTTAAATTTCTTTTCAGCATAACAGAATTCATAGTTTTACACCACACCCAGTGCTCCATGCAATGCGTGCCCTCCACTATACCCACCACCAGGCTCCCCCAACCTCCCACCCCCCGCCCCTTCAAAACCCTCAGGTTATTTTTCAGAGTCCATAGTCTCTCATGGTTCATCTCCCCCCCAATTTCCCTCAAATAAATAAAATCTTAAAAAAAAAAGAATACACAATTTGAAGAAGAAGATTTAAACTGGAATCATAAGACTCAATGACTGTTAGCCATTTGTATGGGACTGGAGGAGACTATGCTAAGTGAAATAAATCAAGCCGAGAAAGTCAATTATCATATGGTTTCGCTTACTTAAGGAACATAAGGAATAGCATAGAGGACTTTAGGAGATGTAAGGGAAAAATGAAGGGGGGGTGGGAATCGGAGTGGGAGATGAACCATGAGACACTGTGGACTCTGAGAAACAAACTGAGGGTTTTAAAGGGGAGGGGGGTGAGGGGTTGGCCCAGTAATAGGTATTAAGGAGGGCACGTATTATGTGGAGTACTGGGTATTATACGTTAGCAATGAATAGTGGAACACTACATCAAAAACTATTGATGTACTGTATGGTGACTAATATAACATAATAAAAAATAGTAATAAAAAATAAAGTAAAATAAAAAGACTGGGTGACTACAAAATGGCAGGAATCCCATAATTTGGAATTGAAGGGTAAAGGTAAAAGGACTTTGTTCAAAACTGTTTGATGTGTTAAGTGTTTAGCACTCCAGCATTTAGAATGCTTGGCAAAAGGTGGTTCATTCATTCATTCATTCATTAAGTGGCTGAGGCCCTTCTAGGTACTAAACTGTCCTACACAGGTCATGGGAAAGATCAGGAAAAACATCAGGGAAAGTGCTTCATAAACTCTATCCCCAGTTTCCTTAGAAAATTCCAGCTCCCATGAGCTTACCTTCTTCTAGTGAAGAAAACTTACATCAAACAACCACAGCGGGATGGGGGGGGTTATAAATATATAATGTCAAGTAAAGGCAGTATCAAGAAGAAAAATTAGAGGAGAGGATAGAGTAGGGAGGAGGAATATCATTTTAGATGAGGTGATCAGGAAAAAACTCTACAAAGCAATGCTATTGTACCAGACATGAGAAATGGATATTATAGAAGAAGAAAATAATAAAATTCTTTGATTTGTGACAATATAATTTATATTAATTTTTACATGCCAAAATGCAAGTGTTAAGTTATTCCTAAGACCATTTTGTAGCATTATAAATTCCATAAATATTGCCTTACCACCTTTTTCCTTACAGGAATATATTTTTTGGTTTCTCCTAAAGTATTCAGGTACTTAATATTAGATTGAAACTAGAGGTAAATGTTTGTCAGTAATCTAGGACAGCCTAATTCTGGAGCTTCTGGATTCCTGACAGGAACTTCTTACTTTCTTAAATTATACTTAAGCCTGATGTTAAAATTGCTATTAGGCAAAAAATAAACAAATAAAAAACTTAATCAGTGCTTTCATTGATAACAGGTTTAAATAATCTTCAAAAGTAGCATGAGTGTTTTTTTGTTTTTTTTTAAATATTTTATTTATTTGAGAGAGAGAGAGATAGAGAGACCATGACCAGGGGCAGGGGCCGAAGGGAAAGAGAGAAGCAGACTAGGCATTGACCTGGGAGCCCAACTCAGGGCTCAGTCCCAGGACCCCGAGGTCAGGACCTGAGCTGAAGGCAGACACCTAACCAAAGAAGCCACCCAGGTGCCCCAGAAGTAGCATGAATGGTTTAAATAGAGTAAAAAGCAAAATCAATTATGAGAAATAATACAGAATCCCCTTGCTTAAAAGTCTCTTTCTCTGACTCCGTCTTTGTCTTTCTCTCAACATCAGTCTCATTTCCATCTATCTTTTTTTTTTTTGGACAAGTGAAAAAAGTAAACTTTTGGAAAACGGACTATTTGATACAACCAAAATAATACAGTTTGATTTCTCATTTAGTGAACTCAGTTTTCCAAGTGATACGAACAGATAATTTTATCACAGAGATTAACAATTTAACATAAAAGTTACATGTGACCTAAAGAGGCACTTTACCTTTCCCTAACAGATCAGTGTCTTTTCACTTATATATTTTGGTTAACAGCATTATAATGCACCCATTTTAAATCTTCTTACTGGGTACTCTGCCCAGTTTCCCTTCTTTCTCCTGTCCCAAGCAGAATATATCTTTTTATAACTAAAAGACTCTTGAATAACATAAACTTCATTGGCTTCCCACTGCCTAATAGTTCTAAATCTTAGACATGTAATAAATACTTGTCATAATCAGGTTCTAATCTATCCTATGTAATTATCCCAAGTCCTTTAGACATTTCAAATAAAATACGTGGATTGCAATTCCCCAAATGTTGTGATACTTTTCCTCTACTTTTGTTTTACGAAAATATAAAATTATTGTCTTTTTTGTGTAAGTCAAATTCTTTTGCATCTTTCAAGATACATCTTGTCTTTCAGTAAATATACTTTAATAACCCCAGAAAAGGTACTGTTCTCTCCTCTTTTAGAAAGCTTGGTACCATTTTATGGCATTCACCACGAAGGTGGTATAATGTGGTAGGAAAGACCTTGAGATTGAGAATTAAAGAGCTTGGTCTCAAATCTTGGAAATCTTATTTATTAGTTCTATGACCTTAATTAAAATACTTAATAATTTAAAACCTTGGTTTCTGAAACTGTCTTAAGAAACTGTTGCCAGATTTGTCCATTAGACAAATAACTGGAAATACAGATTTTTGGCAAAATGTTTCAGTGATTTTTTTTTTAATGAGCTACTTGGTGAATTTTTTTTCTGTGAAATGGCTTTTGATAAACTGATTTTGTATATTAGTTTTATAGGACTATAATAACAAAATACCACAGATGGGTGTTTTAAACAACAGAAGTGTATTTTCTTATAGTTCTGGAGGCTAAAAGTCCAAGGTCAAGTGTCAGCAGGTTTGGTATCTTCTGAGGTCTCTCTCTTTGGCTTGCAGGTGGTTACCTTCTCACTATGTCCTCACATGTTCTTTCTTTGCATACACATACTTGATGTCTCTATCTTGTATGTTCAAATATCCTCTTATAAGGATACCACCTATAATGGATTAAGTCCCACCTTGAGGTTCTCATTTTAACTTAACCAACTTTTTTTAAAAAAAAGATTTTATTTATTTATTTGACAGAGATCACAAGGAGGCAGAGAGGCAGGCAGAGAGAGGAGGAAGCAGGCTCCACGCTGAACAGAGAGCCCGATGTGGGGCTCCATCCCAGGACCCTGAGATCACGACCTGAGCTGAAAGCAGAGACTTTAACCCACTGAGCCACCCAGGAGCCCCAAATTAACCACCTTTTAAAGGTCTACCTCTAAATAAGGTCACATTATCAAATATCGGGTTGGGACTTCAGACATATGAATTTTAGGGTATACAATTCAACCAACAAACAGCTAGTTTAACTAGAGCAAGTTCAAGTGAAGCCTTGAATATGGGACTATTAGATAATCATTGATATGTATAATTATTAGTGTTAATAAGTAGAATCAATAACTTCTGCATTTAATGGGAGGTTTTCCAGGAGTACTCAACAAAGATATATACATATTCCTTTAGATTCAGAAATCTCCTGTTGGAGAGGAGACATCAAACATCATTATTTCATAGAGATTATCTAATTACGTTTCATCGTTGTACAAGATGTATATGGTCTAAGTATAAAAGGCATTAGAGTTTTATAAAACAAGTCCAAGGAAAACTATTTAAATTCTTCTTTTTTTTTAAGGATTTTATTTATTTGACAGAGATCACAAGTAGGCAGAGAGGCAGGCAGAGAGATAGGGAAGCACGCTCCCCGTTGAGTAGAGAGCCCCATGTGGGGCTCGATCCCAGGACCCTGGGATCAGGACCCTGCTTCCCCCTTTCTCTCTGCCTGCCTCTCTGTCTACTTGTGATCTCCATCTGTCAAATAAATAAATAAAATCTTTAAAAAAAATAAATATATTTATACATATATATAGAATTCTCTACTCACAATTAAAAGTGAGAGAAGAATGAAATATTTCAGATACATGGTATGTGATAGTATACTGAAGTATTAATTTATGTATTTTTCTTCTCTACACTTCCTAGGAAGTGATCTTTCCTCTAGTAAACCAGAAGCACTCACAAGGCCACAGGAAAAATTATAATGGCACTACAGAAATGCAAAAATGTACAAATATGATATATATAAAATGGTATCTCAAGGTTGTTTTAATTAACATATTTTTTATTACTAGAGATTTGAGTATATCTTCTTACATTTGCATCTGAGGCCCCTACTTTTCTGTTAAGAATTTTTTGCTGTTAGTTTGTGTTCTGTTTTGATCTGTACAAACTCTAGTTACATTCTAGATATTAATCTTTGTTGTTTTTGAATATAAAAGTCCCCTTTATTGAAAAGATATTCCTCTATTTTTTCCTCTATTAAATTCAATACTACTGTTACACACTTTAGATATTTAACCACATGGATTTTGCCTTTGTGTGCATTGGATAGGTATCCAACTGTAAATATATATATATGTATATAAATATGTATACAATATATGTGTATAAATATATATACACAAGTTTTTCCATTAATATCAATCAACCTTTTATGTGGTGTCACATTTATTTTTTTATCATGTTCCTATATGAAACTTTAGTTTGTTTTTAAGCTTTGTTATGACCATGGTTTTGAACTATGCCTAAATATCTGGTAAATTAATTATTTCTGTACCAAACATAGTCTTTGCTATTGTTTTACACATTTCATTATCAATTTATGTATCTATTTTCAAGGTTAATTTTAGAAACCATTTGTCAAATTCCTTAGAGAAAACTAGTAGAAATTTATTAAATTCCATTGATTTATGGTTTAATGTGAAAACTCTTAATGTTACATTATTTCTGTTGATAAATATTATATATTTTTATTATTTTGTGTGTGGTTTTAAAGTGTTTAATGTGTAGTGCAAATTTGATGGGTGATATTCACCAGTTTATAGATCCATTAAATAAAATATGATTTCATATACTTTGTAAACATAAGATATAAATTTTTTCTGATGCATAAACAGATTACTGTAATTGGTAATTTCTGTCAAGATCCTACCAGCACAAAATATCCAGCTAATTAGAATAATATGCTTCACATTATATAGACCCATAAAGCAACCTGTTGACAGAATTAATGAGAAAAGAAAGGTAGATTCAGGAGTTTAATAAATTATTAAGTGCTTAATTACAGTTATTTTGTGAAACCATTCCAAACATATCCTAATTATCAGTGAAGAATCTGTTGTATAAAATACAAGCATTTTTTTTCTACAGTATAATTTTTAAAACAAATAATGTCTAGTTTCAGCAAATCTATGTTAGTGCTGTATTTGGCAACAAGGATTAAGGCATTTGTTTTTTGCCTTTTGCTAGAGTAACCTAATCATTGACTTTATTTTTTAAAACAAAATGATGTAATGATTGTCTCACTGGAATAAAATGTCATGATTATCTTAGAGATAATCAATGACCAAAAAAATTTTAAAATTATCAAAAAAAGGGTTTAGATGTTGCTTGCAGATTTTTTAACATTCTAATCCAGGCAGTTTAAAACAATAACTCTTTCAGCTATTGCATAAACTTCTATTGGCACAATGGTATTACTCATTATAATGAATTAAATGAACTATGACTTCACAATAATACAATTTAATTATAAAATACCTGGAAGAGCAATCTAAAACATATTTTGAACTCCCTCTGAGGGCACCTCTTCCAATAGGAGACAACTTGGGGTGAAAGAACATCGGACGGATGTTTTCATCTTCTGGAATGCTAACTACTTGAGATGGCTGCAACTGTGTCTGTTTTTTTTAATCAGCTATCAATCTCTTTGATCACGTATATTCTTCTAGATTGGCTCCTTAGGAACGTTTTTCCTTCTTTTCTTTTCTTTTCTTTTCTCTCTTTCTTGTGACAATATATTTGCTCTATCATGTTTTCTTTATGCTTCACTCATGTATAATACAGGGAGTGAAATGCAAACCATTATCTACCTTTATATGATGCTTGACTTTCTTTCTACCTATCCTATACTTGTCTCCACATCTAAGCTCTAACTGAAAGTTATACACTTAAGCCATTTTCTGTAACATATTTAAGAGTGTAAAATTAGGCTAAAATAGCCTTTGTGATGGAACTTGACTTTGCTTTCTTTTCTGAGACTTTATTGAATGTCCTGTTCAAAGGTTTGCTTTTTTGGGTTGGGGGTTGAACCACATTCTGATTGAGTGATTCACTTTGGATGCAGCACATTCCCAGATTATAACCGTCCCTCAGAACAACATACTGCTTAAAATATAACCTATGAGAAATTATACTATTTACCAAGCATGCTTAGATATAGCTTTAAGAAGAACATGTACTGGCAACAGGCCTCTGGAGGAGAGGATGATAGACATCCTTGAGGCCAAACAGCTGGGGATGCCCGCCTCACTCAGGGTGGAACGTCGCCTGCTTCAGTTTTCTGTTATCTCCCCTTCCCCAGAGCATTAGCAGTTAGTCAGACAATCCTTTCATTTGGGCTTGCTCACTATGGGTCATGTACTACGTGACCAGACATATTTCGCCTTTCTTCTTACATATCTATGAGACTCATGGTCAATGTATAATCTACTCTGGCTTCTTTGTTGGTTGTTACTCACTTTCTAATAAATAGGAGACTGAGGACTTGTTTGGGGCGACAGTCTTTTCTACTGTCACCCCCTGCTCCCCATTCTCTTGAAGCTGACTTGTTTGTGCCTCATCCTTCTCCCGTGCGCCATCAGAAGGCGGCACCTAATTCTATATGAGGCATTGTAGTCTTTATTTATTCTTATTATTTTTTAATCAGAGTGAGCTATCATTATTTGTCTACTGTTCCTGTCTTACATATTTTTTCCTAAGATTTATTTATTTGAGAAAGAGCACAGACAGGAGGGGCAGAGAAAGAAAGAGAGACTCCACATCTGAGCATAGATGACTGCATCTGAGTGTAGAGCCTGATGCAGGGCTCAGTTTCACAACCCTGAGATCACAACCTGAGCCGAAACCAAGAGCTGGACCCTCAACCGACTGTACCACCTAAGTACCCTGTCTCATGTATCTTTACCTTAAAGCTATATGGCTCCCATCAAAAGAAAATAAAAAATAACACCCCTTAGCACTCTATTTTCTAAATTTGGAGTTACTAGTGAGCATTTTCAATACATTGTCCACTCACATTGCATTTAGTTGTCATGTCTCCTTGGTCTCCTCCAACTGTGACAGCTACTCAGTCATTCCTCATCTTTCATGACTTCGATACTTTAGAAAAGTACTTAACAGTTATTTTGCAAAAATTTTCCATACCTGTTTGTTTGGTGTTTTACAATAATAGAATGAGGTTATGCATTTTGGGGAAAATATCACAGAGTTGAATGGCCATCACTGCATACTATCAGGAGGTACATAGTATCATCATGATTTATTATTGGTAATGTTAATCTTGATCACTTGACTGAAGTGGTGTCTATCACATTTCTTCATGGTAAAATTTCTAATTTTTCCTTTTGTAATTATTAAACATTTTGGGACAGATACTTAGAAACTATGCAAATTTTCTGATTCTGCTTAAACTTTCATCCACTAATTTTAACATTCATTGGTGAATACTGCCTGTGGCAATTAATACTTTTGTATTTTAATAATTATTTTCTAATTCCCTATTGCTTTTACATCATTAATTGGAATGCTTCTATAAAGAAATGTTCTTTTCTCTCATTTATTCTTTATTTATAGCACTATGGACAAATGAATATTTCTTATGTTTTTTGGGTTATAGTCCACTACTATCCCTATTTTATTTTTATTTGTGGCCAGTGGGAGATCTTTCAGGTTGTCTATGACGTCCTTCTGATAAATGCCCATCTTATTTCCCCTGTTTTGTTCTTTTAAGTATTCTAAAGTTCTGGAATGACTCCTTGCCATTTTCAAGTTTTAAGTAGTCAAATCTCTATTTCCTCTATAAAGATATCGATTTGGGGGCACCCGGGTGGCTCAGTGGGTTAAAGCCTCTGCCCTCGGCCCAGGGTCCTGGGATCGACCCCCCCACATCGGGGGGGGGGGGTCCCTGCTCAGCAGGGAACCTGCTTCCTCCTCTCTCTCTCTCTCTCTCTGCCTGCCTCTCTGCCTACTTGTGATCTCTGTCAAATAAATAAATAAACAAATAATCTTTTAAAAAAATATCCATTTGGTCAGATCCATCAAAATAGGAATGGAAGAAAGGAGTAGTGGGGAAGGGACTGCCATTTCAAAAAGAAACTGTACCCATAAACCACAGAAAGAGAAGGAATCAAACCAAACCTGAGCTTGCATGGTGGCTATCTTTAGCATATTTGCCATATCAATTATAGGTATTCTAAATTCCCTGTGTTCTACCTGTGTCTGGTTTTGATTTCAAAATCCAGCCATTTTGTATAGAATAGCAGAAATTGAGATAAACAGTTTTTATGTTTGGTAATGGAAATGCTTTTCTAGGTAGTTAGTTGAGGGAGACGTTTAAGTCAATCTACTTAGGGATTGATCTGGGTTTAAATTTGTTTTTGCCGTTGTTTATAAATATCTTTTGTTTTAGGGTGGGATTTGGTTTATCAGGGCAATGAGTGTTTGCTGACTTCTGTATTGTGCCTCAAAAATAGTCTCTTTGATTGCTCTTGTTCTTTTCCTCTCACCCTCTCAACAGTTTTCTACTGTTACTTGTTATTAAAAGCATGTTATCCTGGCAATCTGTGGTTGAAGGGAGGGTACTTTTTCTAAGAGTGTCACCTTTTTCTTTCACCTACCCCTTCCCCAACTATAGTTTGGGGCCAAACATATTATTTCACAATTCCCCAGGAGTAAGGTTTATTTTTTTTTCTCCCCTTCCCTCTACTCAGATGCAATGAAATCTTCACAAATGCACTAAGGAGAATAGTGCTCATTGCCCTTTGTCCACAGTTTAAGGCTCTTGTTTGGAAGTAAAGATAAAATCGGGCAGAACTTTTTTCACCTTCTACAAGATTTCTAGTCCTCACCCATAGACCTGCATCACAATGCTTACTTCTTAACTTTCTTTTAGATCTTCCCTGTGAGTGTTCAATGGAGTCTATGAGAATAAACCCTCAAGATGATCTGGACTCCCACAGTTGATGAAACTCCTAAACACTTCATAATGTCCTACTAACTCACACTTGGTCTTGGACAACTTGTCAATTATTTTTTTCTTTCTTTCTTTCTTTCTTTCTTTCTTTCTTTCTTTCTTTCTTGGAGAGGGAACAAGCAGGGGGGAGGGGCAGAGGGAAAGAGAGAGAGAAGTAGACTTCCTGCTGAACAGGAAGCCCAATGCACGGCTTGATCCTAGGACCAGGAGATCATGACCTGAGCCAAAGGCAGACACTTAACTGACTGAGCCACCCAGGCACCTAGTTGAACTTTTCTAGTTATCTAGAAAAGTTATCTAGTTGAGTATACCCCAAAAGAAGCCCTTCTCACATCTTTCTATCTGCCAGTACCATCTCTATTTACATTCTTTGTCAGTTGATTGCTCTGCAACTTCAGCAATCCAATGGGTTTTTAAAAAGTAATTTTTCATTGTGAAAATGGGACAAGGTGTCCCAACCCGCCAGGTGGAAATGTTGTGGAATTTTGTAATAGAAGGAACTATTAGGCTTGGTTGCCCTCTCTTATTTCCCCTAATTCAGTTGGCTAAAGCTAATTAATACTCATAGTTACTAACAGGACACAGGTGATGTTATTTGTATTTTATGTTGGAAAATGAGTAAGATAATGAAAACAAAAGCTCAAAAATATGATCTATATTATATACTTGAAGACTCTAAAATTCAGGAAATGAAATTTATATTGCTTTTTGCAACACTGCTTGGTGTTCTTTCAAATGTAATGTGTGTCTAAAAAACTATTTTTAATAAAGATCTATTATGTTCCTTAAATACACTAAATAATGGTGACACCCACCCCAACATACACACACATATAAAGAAATACAGTGTCCTACTGAGAATTGGCTCTTATAATTTAAGAGTGAACAACTTTAGTTCATATATTTCAACTACCATCTAGTTCATATACTGTCAAATATTTAACTCAGGAACTCTGGGATACTGTTTTAATAGCTCTACAAAGCTTCCAGAATTTGCAGCTGTGGGAGAGTGATGTTAAACAAACTAGTATCTTGTAAAAGGAAAATGACTGTAAAGTGACAGTACAATGCATGTAGAATTAGAAAAAGAAGGGATTATATCTTCAGAAAGCCTATTTTTAGGATCTGCCAAAACACTTTTTTTCTCCCAGCAAGTAAAAGAACTGTATTTACATAACTTATATACATATTTTTAATTTATTTGTCAGAAAAAGAAAGCGAGAGAGAGCACAAGCAGGGGGAGTGGCAGGTAGAGAGAGAAGCAGGCTCCGCGCTGAGGAGGGAGCCTATGTGGGACTGGATCCCAGGACCCTGGGATCATGACCCAAGCCAAAGGCAGACCCTTAACCTCCGACTAAACCGCCCAGGTGCCCTACATAACTTACATTTTGAAAAGAAATTTAGCATTTTTTTTTTCCTTATTTGTTGTTGATCATGAAGAGCTCTCGCTTGCCTAAGAATGTCACTCAGAAAAAAAAAAAATACTCTGTATACAAATACTACTGGGACATCACTGATACTGTACTTTGTTTCTTTCACATTGGATAATTCAATCTTCGAAGACAGCAATTTTCTCAAGTTTTTAAAACATAAAATTACTTTTGTGTTATTGAAAATTCTATTTTGAAAATGTGAAAACAGGTCCAGAGGTTAAAGGATAGTTGTGATATGAATGTCTGATTTTCTAATATGTCGGAAAGATATAATAAATAAGGTGACTATGGAAATTCCTAGATTCAGAGAAAGTGGTTGTCATTAAAAAGCATCTTTTTAGATTTAGTATTTAGTTTTATAAAATTTAGTATTTGTTTTACATAAAAATAAAACTGTATTTTATCATCTGAATTGAGTTCCTCTATTACAGTTTATCCATCAATATATATAATCTACACCATATTAAATTTATATTTAGATGTGTATTTTATTTATTTCTATTTTCTATTTCTATGACTTTAATATCAAGAGCTCAAATTTTTAAAAAAAATTATCATTCCTGCCTTTAAACATTAATAATTCTTTTTTGGTGCTGTTTTCTATTTTGTTTTTTAAAGATTTTATTTATTTATTTGACAGACAGAGATCACAAGTAGGCAGAGAGGCAGGCAGAGAGAGAGAGGAGGAAGCAGGCTCCCTGCTGAGCAGAGAGCCCAATGCGGGGTTCCATCCCAGGACCCTGGGATCATGACCTGAACCGAAGGCAGAGGCTTTAACCCACTGAGCCATCCAGGCGCCCCTTGGTGCTGTTTTCTATTCATGAGGACCAATACAACTGTTTGCTTTTGGGGTCTTAACCAATGAATTTTCACTTAATCAGTGAATTTTGCTTATTAATTTGTTGATATAACTACAAAACTTTTAATTCTCAAAAGGAAGTACCTATAAAGTAAAACCAATGTTATAAATATGAACAGCATAGAAAAGCCTAAAAAATATAATTCTGTTTTGAGAAAACAAAATTTTCTGCTCTAACGTTGCCAACTAAATTATATTTGGTTTAGCAAATACTGAAATATTTTTATTCACTGAGCCCATATTAAAATGGCTATGGATAGTAGTCTCCATTAAGTTAAAAAAAATGGGGGTAGGATATCCTAAGAGGAAATGAATAGTTTCTAAAAGGTTTCTTTATGCTAGGTAGATTTTTTTCTATTATATGACTATCAAACTTCTTAAAAAAAAATCTAAGTTCAGTGTCCAGATTGTCTCAAAAAGATGATGCTGACATATGGTAAGATACAGCATGTAAAAGTATTGCTGAAGGCATATCTTGACCTTTTTCTGAAGTATGCATAATTAATTACATCATAACTGAGGATTTGTTGATGTAGATATAATTATGTATAATTAAAATAAAACCTTGTTGAAAGAAATGATGATCTCCATTATCTTTATTTATCCAATGTTCTAGAAGAGGTAAAATACTGACTATTTGGATAACTCTACATATCTCTTCATAACTACACATATTTGATATTCTTAAGCATCTTAGTTCCCCATGTGTCTCATATTTTCTTTATCTTTTTTTTTCTTCCTTCAAAATTCTAGTATAATTTCTCAGGTCTTCCCTACTGAACTAATGCTTTTTTCCCTAATATTAATGTGCTATTTAGTGCTTCCATTATAATCTCTCATTTTGCAGTCATCTCAATGCAGGATAGTAGGCTGTAATTTCACTTTAGCTCTTTTTCTTTTTGTTCTAGCTTCACAGATATTGTGCTCTCATTATCTTTTGTGGAGTTTAAACCAAATACTGATCTATCTTCAGTTAGGCCATATCTTCATCATATGTGGCTGAGAGTGATCTCATGTTCAATAATGTGGTCCTTATACTTAGGAAGAGAAGCCCCTGTCCTGGGCCCCAAACTTTGCAAGACCATACTTTCATGCTCCAGGTATTTGGGAATCCAGCATTGCCTGCTGAAACCGGGACTTACCTGGGTAGACAGAAATGCCTATAGCAGAGCAGGATAGAGTCAGAAGTGGGAAAAGAAGGAATATAGGCACTTCTTATGTCTGCTGTGGAATCAATAGTCCAAGTATTTCAAATTATAATTTGGATTTACAGATCTTTATGGATTTTTTTTTCAAAATAGGAGATAAAATATGTATTTTATTAGCTTGGATTATGACTTTTAAAAGCTTAAACTTATGGTTTATGAACCTCCATTTGTATTCTTGCCTTAGGCACACCATGAAATTCAGACATGTAGATATCCCGGATAATCTAGGCAACTGAAGAAAAAAGGTAAGTTCCTTGAAGAAGGTGTACAGGAGCTGGAATCCTCAGGGCATTATCTCTTACAGGACATGCCTCATAGTACAAGGGCTTCCTCATGGATGGATAATAAATACAAATAACACTCCTCATGGGGCACCTGGGTGGCTCAGTTGGTTAAGTGTCTGCCTTCGGCTTAGGTTATGATTCTGGATCGAACCCCATGTGGGGCAGGCTCTCTGCTCAGCAGGGAGTCTGCTTCTCCCTCTGCTCCTCACCCTGCTCATGCTCTCTCTCTCAAATAAATAAATAAAATCTTAAATACATACATACACTACTCAGGAGCAGTAAGCTAGTCTCTTGGAATAATATATAGAACTTCCCGACCTGTATTCTGAAGTGATACTCTCTGAAAAATTTCTTCATGCCTCTGTTTTCTGTAATATTACTTTGGGATTCAAATTCCTTCTTCAATCAGTATCTTCTCACATGTTTAAGAGGGGCTGTTTTAGATTGAAGTCTTCCCTACTTTTAGTCCTGCTATAAACTTGATCTTGCTCTTTTTACCCTTAACCTTTGATGATGAGAAAAAGCTTAACAGTTGTTGACTATAGGTTTCATTTGGAGAAAAAAAAAATCCACTTTGATTAAATTTGGGATAGGAAGAAATGTCAAAAAAAAAAAAAAAAAGGAAAACATGGTAGCATGAAATGCTTTTAGCTCTAAAACTGTGTTTAAAAAATTACTGTTCTTTGTAGCATACAACTAAGATAAGACAAGGGATATTTACACTCAAGTGAGCTAAGTAAAGATTCCTGTTAACTGAGGAGTCTGGCTGGGGCAAAAGTGCTCAGTAAGATTAAATGCAATGACTGTACTCTTCTTTATTCTAAGTTGCAGATTCTCATCCTATGCGCTCTCATTTTCAATATAAAGATAATACTCTGAAACATCAAATTGTTTCACCCCTAAATTTCAAAGACTATAACTGATAGGTTGAGTTGGTTGTTAATAACTAAATTTGTGAGCATTATCTCTACACACTCAATAATACTTGGGTGGGGGCGGGATCTAGGGAGTAAGAACAGTTAAGATTTCTTCCATCTCAAAACCTGCTTAGAATAAGCTATTATTAAAATTGTGACAATCTTCTGCACATACAATGCATATATACATACACTTTCTTCTCCACTACATTCCTGGAAGGACATAATATAAATAAAGAAAAAAAACACAAATTTTTATGTCAGTAAATTATCCTGCAACCAATGCAATGCACATTTCGGTGACGGAATATACCTAAATAATCATCAAACCATGATATCATATGCAAAAGGGCACATGTGAACTTAGGCTCACTCATTCATCCTATTAGTCATGTATAAATATAAAGTCCTATTAAGCCAGTGACATACCAGAAGACAGAATGAAAAAAAAAATCTGGAATCTATGGAGAAAGAACTCACTTTAAATAGAAAGAATATGGGGCACCTGGCTGGGTCTAAAAAGAATGATTGAACATCACAGATGAGTAATTCTGAGCAAAATATTGAACCTGTAACTCAGATTATCATCTCCTCCTATGAACAGGCAACTTTGCTCAAGTCTAGGTAGAAATATGTCTCTGTTCATGTACTATCTTATGAAGCATGAAACACAGGGAGACCAACAGAGAAGATGTTCCATGTATATTTATTTACACATATTATTTATTATTTCTTTTGACCACACAATTTTAGAATGCTGTTTTGTGCTTGACAAAGTCCAAGTTGGTGAGTCTTGGTGAAGGAGCAATAAACACTTTCACACCTAGAAGCTAAAAGAAATGCTACGAACTCACTTTCTCAGCTTCCTTTGCACCTGACACCCAGGCACATGACCTCAGCTCAGTTAATCAGACACCTAACATCAGACTAACATGCTGACATGGGATGAGGGATGGAAAGATCTATCTCTGGTTGTCTCTCTCTGTAGCCACAGTGCCTGCAAAGTTTGGCTCCTTTTATATAAGTGGAAGCAATGGAAACCTCTAGCATCTAGTTCTATTTAGCAGCAGATGCAGTATTTTTTTAAAGATTAATTTTTAATGTTGCTTTGGAATTTTTTGAAAAGGTAGCCTTGAGCCCTTTACTTCAAGTCTCTCAAAAAATCTGTGGATTGTCCCCATATCCTTTTTTTAAAAATTAACGTATAATGTATTATTTGCCCCATGGGTACAGGTCTGTGAATCATCAGGCTTACACATTTCACAGAACTCACCATAGCACATACCCTCCCCATAAGTTCCTTTTCTGGTTAATCACCCAATTAGCCCTCACTAATGTCAAATATGAACCCTAACTGCTACAAGACTGTATAACCAAGGTGAAATTTAAGGATTGCTCTTTTTTTATCGAACAGGATTAAGTATTGCCTGATATAAGCACACTACAATTTACTCTGAAACAATAAAAGCTAGAGACAGCACAGGGGTCCACACTGGTCCTAAAAGCAGTGGCCACAAGCTATGATAACTTGGCACAGCAGTGCCTGCAGTTTCAGCCGGTACACTTGGTAGTAGTGGCAGTTTCGGTGAATGCCTTTTGAGCTAAGTGGTTTTAGCTGAAATCTGGCGTAAAACTGACAGACATTATCAGTGGCTTTGAAGGCAAAGGGAGATGGTGCCCTTGTTTTGACAGGCACTAGTGGCACTGAAGGTAACTTTCTGTGACTACCCAAACACCCACAGCTAGGCAGAAAAAGAAACTGCCATGCAGGTGGCAGTTAAGATAACCTGCTCACAAGTCCTGGTTAGACAGTTCCTGGTAAATCCCTGAAATATTTGGGGATGAAGGATAGTGGGGCTTCAAAGAGAGAAAGAGTTCTGGTTTCTCCACTAGGGACAAGAACTACAAAAATATTCTTTATTACTAAAAACAATCTAAGTCTTTAAAACCCCTGAATTTTATATGTAGAAAGGGACATGAGAATATATTTGGGTGGAAAATAAGTGTCATTAAAGGTACTGGGGTGTCTTCCAACAACAACAAAAAAATGGCTTCCAACCAAAATTTTATAGCACTAAAGGGACATTCATTTTCTTTATAATTATTTATAACAGCCTTTGATGCTTTGTGCTGTAGTGCATATAAGCAAATACATGAAGAACGGTATACAAGAGATGACAGGAGAAAAGAGGAAGTGAGTACTCTAAGAAACATTTAGAAGGGTAATCATATAGAAGAATACATGATGAAAAATGAAGTACATGATAGAAATGAAAATGGTAAGAAAGAGCCCTAAAACCAAAGAAGAGAACATAAACCTTCAAAGGGCTTGATTGGTTTTGTTGTTAAAGGGATCTTTGAATGTTTAAAAGTTCATATTTGTATGAGCTACAGAATATATTAATCTACTGAGGATTTTGTATAAAGGTCTATTGCAGATTTTTTATTGCCCTATTTTGTAGACTGACTCTCATCAGACTTGCTTCTCATATGAATATTTATCCTGTCTCTGCTTGCTGTTTATTGGATCAAATAATTGGCATTTTGATGACAAATGCAAGTGCTAGAGCTTGACTAAGCTGTTCTTCAGCATTCAGACACTGAATTTGTGCATAAGCCTTTCCCATTTCAGATTCTAACTCAAATCACAAATCAAAGTTATGAATACAAGGGATTATGAATAGATCAGCTCTGTATAGATTCATCACAAACTAAATTAACCCACAGACTAGAATGGAAAGCTAAGGACATCTTTCAATTAGAACCAATTGGCTGTTGAAATAAAATTTTGGCAGCTAAAGAATACTAAGCAGATTGCAGAAAATAAGCCCCATGAGGGCTTTATTTGACATAAACATGAGTTTCTCATGTCATTCTTAGTGTGTAGCTATGGTAATTTCAATTACTTTTTAGCACTTTAAAGTGCTTGCATTTTTCCAAAAGTTTTCTATTTAAA
Organism: Mellivora capensis; assembly: GCA_004024625.1. Taxonomy (NCBI): domain Eukaryota; kingdom Metazoa; phylum Chordata; class Mammalia; order Carnivora; family Mustelidae; genus Mellivora; species Mellivora capensis. Next base: position 64,682 of record PISX010004550.1, read on the forward strand.
AACCATTATCTTCTTGAGACTTAGTTTGTTATAATCTATTTTAGTTTTCTATAAATTTGGAACAATGTTTTATTTTATGGAATATGCCTCAAAGTATGTTCTAAAACAAAAGTTTTCTCTATCTTTTAGTATATATTATATAATCTTGAAAACTTGGAAAATCTTTTCTTAAGAATTTGTTTAACATATACAATGAATTTAGCTTTAGTATCTTTTTTCAAATGTCAACTTATCAAAATTTCTCTCAAACTGTACCTACTGACTAGTGATGCATTACACTTGTAATTGCTGAGTTCTTGTGTACCCTTGTAGGTGGATTGGGGGGGAGTAATAAAAGAAAATATATTTAGTAGTAAAGGAATGTCTCATTTTTAATGAATTGAGTTCTTCTGTTGGAATAAAGAAATGTTTCCAATCATGCAAATTCTTTATAAAGCTAGGAACATTTTCATATAAAGGATATAGAAAATAGGCATCTTATATATACTTCTTAGTTCTTTCATAGAAAAAAAATCATTTGATCAAACAGTACGTCTTTTACTGATCTTTATGTCTTTTATCTTTTTCTCTCTTGTCTTTGTTTTTCCCTGATTATTTTTATTTCTGATTCTCAGATCAGGAAGGAAGAAATATAAAACTCAAATATAAACACTGCATGCACAGATTCTCGAGGTGTCTACATGGTACAGCAAATGCATGAAATACTTGGGAGTAATAAATCTCTACTGTCATGTTTATCGGTAACTTATAGAACTTAAAAGATTTCTAGAAAAAAAATGTAGGATTTTTAAAACCTTTCCTATAATTATTCTCCAAATGATACTATAGTTTGAAATGCAAAACATTCAGGCCTGACTTTTTTTCCATTTTTTAAAATATTATGCAATTTCAGATGACTGCTGGAGTTTTAATATATTATCTTAAAAAAGTTAAAAGATCATTATAAATGTACAGATAATACATAAACTTAAATTGACATAAAAGATGTCTGATCTGAAGGTGTTTTTTCTTAATTTCCTTAAAATGATTATATTAAACTAAAATCTTTTAATAATCAAAGCTGTTATTCTTTGGTTTGTAAAATATAATATGCTAACATAAAATTCAAATTAGAAAATAAAAGGACAGTTTAAAAATCAATGTCTACTAACTTTAACTATTTATTTACATATATACCACTTGTATCATGAATAATGGTGGTTAAGTATAAATTAGGACTACAAAAGACAATAGCTAAAAATAAGGCACACACAATTTATATTATAATTTATATTTATATTATAATTACACTAATATAATTATAATTATATTGTAATATAATTATAATATATTAATATAATAATCATAACTAATATATAATAATCAATATATATAATGATTAATATAAATAATATAATAATTAATATTTAATAATTAATATAATAATATATACTAATATAATTATAATTATAATATTTATATTATAATTTATATTCTCTCATCTACTTTTAATGAGAATATCTTTGTCAGATACTGATATATTCACCAGAATTTTAAAAGAAAATGCAAATTCAGGAAATAATCATTACCTTAGATGTATAACTACAAATTGAACAAAAAAGATCAATATTTTCTTTTCTAGTCTACAAAGCATGACAGTTTCACACTTTAAATATACTTATTAATATATTAAGGCTAATGTTTTTTCAAATCTGACATCTGCCAGTTCCAATGTCACCTGATGATAATTTTAGTTAAATACTTCAAGGGGGGCACCTGGGTGGCTCAGTTGTTAAGCACCTGCCTTCAGCTCAGGTCATGATCCCAAGGTGTTGGGATCAAGCCCTGCATCTGTCTCCCTGCTCTGTGGGAAGCCTGCTTCTCCCTCTCCCACTCCCTGTGCTTGTGTTCCTTCTCTCATGGTCTCTCTCTGTCAAATAAATAAACAAAATCTTAAAAAAAATACTTCAAGAAAACTATTAATTTTTTTAAGATTTTTGAAATTTATTTATTTGTCAGAGAGAGAGAGTGTGCACAAGCTGGCTGCAGGGGAAGCTGCAGCCAGAGGGAGAAACAGGCTCCCCGCTGAGTCTCCCAGGTGGGACTCAATCCCAGGACCCTGGGATCATGACCTGAGCCAAAGGAAGCCATTTAACCGACTGAGCTAGCAAGGTGTCCCAAAGAAAACTATCTTTCTGCGCATTCATTCATGTGGTATTCACTCACAAAGGAGTTGTTGAGGACTTACCTTGAAGTTGTGTAGGAACTCTCCTGAAGTTTGTGTTTATTCCTATGACTCTAAGATAATGAGGTGAGTGCTCAGAATAACAAAGGAGAAAAGTAAAAGGAATCTGGTTCTTAAAGTGTGGAGAGTCACTCAGCATGGAGTAACCACTCTCTAGACTTTTCTTCTCTATGGGAGGAAAAAAAAACCAAAACTTTTATCTGATTTAAGCTACCATTACTTTGCACATTAATTGTGGCAAATAACACATTTTCTGATTTCCTGACTACTAAAAAACAGCCAGAATAAAATAGGAAAGAGTGTTGAATGGGTAAAAAAGAAATCAGAGTCCATGGAGTAATGAAATGACTCAAGGAAGTAAAATTTAAGAGAAAGAACTAAGAAAATAAAGACCTAGACACTTCTATTTTCTTTCCTCCACCTTCTAGACAAGTGAGGAGATACAAGGGAAAAAGTTATACAGTGAGGTTGTTGTGAATTAGACTGAGTGAAACATTAGAGCATATGTTCTACTTAGAGTATATAGCAGAGAAGATCTCAGATCTGCTCATTTTCATTGCTGGATAAGAACAGGCTTGATCATCAGAGAAGAGTAAAGCTTTCACAAATGCTGGGAAAGAAGATATATTCTGCCAACAGCCAATGATCTTGAAAGAGGACTGGGAGCAAAAGATGAGAATCTTGGCTTAGTTTATAGATACCCCATTCAGTAAGACTCTAAGCCAAGGACCCAGCTAAACATGCATCTCTTTTAGATAAAGCAGTGACAGGTATCTTTAAAGAGGATTCTTTGTATCATCTGGAAAGTTCTTGGCCATGATCAAATATATATATATATATATATATATATATATATATTTTCCCAGCATTAGAAATATAATTAGCCCTTGGTATAAACTAGAATAACTTTTGCTTAAAAAGGGGGAGGGACGCCTGGGTGGCTCAGTTGGTTGGGCGGCTGCCTTCAGCTCAGGTCATGATCCCAGCGTCCTGGGATCGAGTCCAGCGTTGGGCTCCTTGCTCGGCAGGGAGCCTGCTTCTCCCTCTGCCTCTGTCTGCCACTCTGTCTGCCTGTGCTTGCTCTCTTTCTCTCCCTCTCTCGCTGACAAATAAATAAATTAAAAAAAAAAAAAAGAGGGGGGAATCCCTAACAGGTATAACTAAAATTCCTCAAAATGACATATTTCTGAAAATAAGGTCATATTAAAGGTCAAATTACATAACAGTATTCTGAACACATGCATCACCTACTCTCTCTAAATTTCTAAACTCATTTCACACTATAGGACTGGCTCAATAGCTATTTCAAATTATATACCAAATTTTATCAACTAATGTTCTCTAGTTCTCAGAAGGTCTATACTAAGTGCTATAGGAAAAAAGATTAAAAGAGGGAAGTTCTCCACTCTACAAAGCTAAATATTTTCAACCATAACTTTTAAAAAATCCCCTGCTTTTCTACCTTTTCTACCTTCTGGCAATCTTCTCTGAACAGTGCATTCAAGTACCTTGTGCAACACCTTCTTGAGCCCTGGGAACATTCTCTTTGTGTCCTTCAGTGTCAGGCTTAACTTGAGATATTCTTTTAGCTAGAGGGGCCAAATACATCATTCCTACTACCAAGTTCTGGGGACAAGCATGTGATCCACGTGGAAATACCATTTGGCCGGTCTTGATTAAAAGTTTAGTACACTTACAAGGAAAGAGAAGAAAATAAGGCAAAAAGGCAACATGTCAAAAAAAAAAAAAAAGCAACATGTTTTTCTCTTTAAAATATGCTAATAACTAGAAAAAAATATTTTAACTTCTCTGGCCTGGAGACTTTAATAATGTGACGTCTTTGACCTTCCTCTAGTTCCTGCATGTAGTACACTGCTCAATATTACTTTGAATTTATACAGAACCCCAAGATACTGAATCAACACCTACATACCTTTTCCTCAACCCTCATTAATTCTTTGCTAGCAGCAGATGTTCATCTCAATCATATATAGAAGTGACCACCAATTTGCAGATAAGGGGATTAGAATTTGAATAAATGAATTTATAAAATATTTCAGAATCAACATTTCTGTCAATTTTCTTGAAGATATATAGCAATTCAAAACACACAATTTGATTATAATGAAAATGTTGCCAACTTGATAAACAACAAAAAGGCATTAACAATTTTGTTGTTTAGATTAGGTATTTCTAAATCTAAATTAAATTTTAATAAGATGGGGTAAATCATCATGATAATATAAGATTTATCATTATTTTCATATTACTCAAATATAGAAACTAAACCTAAATATTACTAGGAAATGTTAACAAAATAAAACAGCTAGCATAAAGTATCAGTTCTCACACATGACTTCATTAGCTTCCCTTACAACTTCCCTAGCAACTATGGTAAAGTCTACAAACACAGCCAGCCATGTAGATACTTAACAATAATCTGTAAACTTGCTGAATACATTCAAACCTTTGGCTTTCACTTTGGGCCTTTAAATATTTAAATAATGTACTGTTTTAGGTAAGTCCCTCAAGTTATTGGATTGACAAATCCATATCATTTAGGGCAAAAGTAATCAGTTATTCAAATTCTACTTATGGGGTTTCTCTGAAATAAGCTTTCTAAATCAAGAGAGGAGAAAAGGCACTTCTGCTAAAATTTGTTTGCAACCTACACAGCATTTGTTAGTTAGAGTGGCATGACATGTGTTAATTTGTTATTAAGCTAGTTTTATGAGAGATTTGTCACTCAGTTCTATGAGAATGGACAGAGTGACAAATGCTATAGCTACTCTCTTGTCTGGGGCGTATACCTCTGTTTGGGCATATAAAATGAGTGATGTATCAGTTCCTTTCCTTGTTTGAAAGCAACACAGAAAAATACTTTAGCTGTACTGGTGCAGGCCCACCTCAAAACACAAACACACACACACACACACACACACACACACAGTCACACACCCGCCACCACCACCACCACCACCACTATCATAGTGCGATGATTCCACTTCAGAGGAATAAAGACAGATGCCTGTTTCAATGAAGAGAGGGAGAGACGGAGCATTTCTCACCATCTGTAGCATTCTTTTCAACCTGAAGAACCAGAGAAAAAGTTTTAAATATGAACTTTAAAGATATCATAATGAGAACACAGCAATGCAGCTCTTACTCTTTGTCATGTATGGTCAAAGGTAAAATTTTTAAAAAATGTGATTTGGAAATAATATTTACTGATATTTCTAGGTAACAAACAAACTGTTTCCTTTCCTATTATAAGACTTCGAAAAAATATTACAAACAGCAGGGACTCATTTATAGATTTGACAGGAAAATTTCTGGCTAACCTTGGTGTTTTTGAGGAGTTAAATTGCTTCAAGGCTACATATGGAAATGGCTAACAATACTTTCTGTTACATCTTACAAAAAAGAAAGCCTCTAATAAATGCAGTGTATTTATTTCTTTACAGATGTGATCTGAAGACATTTCATGCAGAAGAAAAGTAAATGGTGACGGGGGCTTTGCAGTGATTGCTGCCAGCAGCTGGAAAGAGATCATAGTTTGGGACATTCTTCTTTCTCTGTGTCCGCTTTCTTTGGCCCTTCATGTCAACCTGCAATTCTATGCCTCTAAGGCCATTACACTCGTATTTTTTTGAAACAAATAAAAGGGAAGAGAAAATATTGTCTTTTCTTTAACCAGAAAAATGTGAGTCTTCTTTTTCCCAGGAGAGAAGTGAGCTTGGCTAATTTATTTAAGGATAAATATTTTAATTGACATTTACTTTATTAATTACACTTATGAAATAGATAATAGTTGTTACTGAGCAGAACTCTGTGAACTAAAATATGTGAAATATTTTGGTGACTCATAATATAGTATCATCCATAAAATTCTATTCATAATGTAATGAAATTTAATGAATGGAGCTATTCATCTTAATAAATTATGAAGTAAATTACAAAGCATGTTGTACAGAAGGCTTGACTAGAAGATCATGATAAGCTATTATGCATACATTTAGTAAGTGAATGTAAGCTATTACCAAATACCTTGAATAGCGAGTAATTTAGTATATTTAATCTGTCTTAAGAGGAAAATAGTCTCCACAGCTTTAAGAAAAAATATTTATACTTCATCCACATATTAATATTGCATTTGAACTAGAGAGTAGGAACACACTGCACACAGGAAACCATTTAACCTACTCTGTCAAAGCACACAGCTATCAAAGTCAGACCATTCTCTTTTATGTCCTTTACTATCTTGAAGAGAAAAGGTCATGTCCATTCTCTCAAAAGCATTTTTCATAGAGCTATCATTGTAAAATTTTCAAAGATTATATCTTATATAGTCATGAACTATTATAGATGAAAGAGACCTTAAATATTTAATAAAATGTTCTAATTTTAGAGATGACTACTTGAGTCAAAAAGATGTACCCAAAGACATGCAAACCATTACTGTGAAGTAAAGACTAGGAAATGGCGCTTCTAGTACTATCTTTTCACAACATTCTACTTGTACTCAGGCATAATTATTCAAGATAAGGGTAATCGTTTACATTAGTCTGCTTTAACCAAACTATGCTACAGTGAAAGACAACCCTCAAAGACAAATCTAGTGTTTTAATGTAGCAAATTTATTCTCATGCAACAATCAGGGTTTGTTAGGGTAACACTTGTGTGGCTGCTCTCCAACTGCTGTCAAGCCTTCTTTGGTCTTTGGACTCTTATTAACTCACTGTGAGTCTCTATCACATGGCTGGTGGAGAAGCAGCATTGAGAGTTCACACCTGTCATTCTATGCTTTGGTGTAGATGTCATAAGCACCACTTCTGATTATAGTCCATAAGACAGAATTAATCTTCTCACCACATCTAACTATGAGGGTACTGGGAAACTGTCATTCCTGCACCCAGGAAGAAGAAAAGGAGATGCTGGATGAATACTAGTAATATCTTACTAATAGTCTTTCTCATCATCCAACCTTTATTTTATAAGGCATCATGTCTGCTTGAGATAGCTTCTGCCACTTGTTAGATGTATGTATAATTTTTGCTTCATACAACTCTCTTTCTACTACATATTAATCAGATCACTGGTCTTATATTACAATTTTTGTACCTCTAGTGCCATATGCTGTTTTTCACATGCTAAACATCCACTAATGCTTTCTTAAATGAATAAAAAAAAAGGAAATGAATGATAGCTGGTCACTCAGCACTACTTTCTTATGAGTAATTTTATCGCACTATTATTACTCTGGCAAGTTATGTACATATCCTACTTTTGCTTCAAATCCAACCTTCTCAGTACAGCCATATCTTAACCAGTCAATAGGAATGTCACCTCTATCCAGTGAAGTTTCACAGCACTGTCAGAAGTATTTATCATTTTCATGAACCACATTACAGTATGTAGCACTGGAAAAACAGAAGTAAGTAGACAGCACAGTGGCCAAGATCAAAGGATTGAAGTTAGCATCTGGGTTCAAATCCCAGCTACTGTCAAACTTTGTGACCTTGGCAAATGATTTAAACTCTCTGTGCCTTAATTACATCATCTATAAAGTGAGAATGAAAATAATATAACTATTTCATAGACTTTTAAAACATTAAATGTCATACTCTATAATACACTCAGAAAAAAGCTTGAACCAGGTGATCAGTAAATTCTATCATACTTAGATAATATATATTTGACATATAAATTTCCTCTCCAAAGCTATACTGCACACCCTCAAGGTCAGGGACTGTGCTGAATCTTTGTTAAAAGAAAACTCAAGTACCAAGGTCAATGACTTCCCCTTAGAAACTTTCTAAAAATATTTAATAAAAATTATTTTTCTAGAATATGGAAATCTTCCCAGGAAAACTAGGAACATCTGGAAATCAATGTAATTGACCTAATTATTTATGGGGTAGCATAAAAGATGTTTAAGAGGACTTTCACCAAAAAAAGAATGGCAAATGATTTCTTTTAACTTCTTAGTACATAGTATCAGACTTCTAATGAATTATAACTTTCCATGTATTGTTTTATGTGATAAATTACTTTTATATTCTCCCTTTATGATATTATATATTTATGCAGAGAACCCACTATATATATAGTAGATATAGTACATGTAGTAGATATAGTAGCATCGATATATAGTAGATAAAACTATGGGAGAATTTTAACGTTTTTAAAGTTTAGCCACATATATTTCTTAGGTAATTTTAGTTCAGATGTGAGTGAATTAAATTCTTTAAAAGGAAAAAAAAATAAAAAAAATAAAATATAAAAAATAAATTCCTTAAAAGGAAAATAAAATAATCTCTACACTCTAACCAGGAAGTAGGATAATTACATCATTTAATCCTCAGCTGGAGACATAACTATTATTACTCAATAAATATTTATGAAGTAAATTAGTAGTAGAAGTATTAAGTAACACACCACAAAGACCCAGCTATCAAGTGGCTGAGGTAGAAGTTAATCTCATAACTACGTTTGTGTACTTATTTTCTGTTAAGCTGTCAGGTACGAATAATTATGTTAATGATAATTTTTGCCTCATGGTATAGTGGTCATTGGTCCATATTAAACCCTCTTTTTATTTAAGTATAAATTTGTTTATAATCAATTTGTATGTATTGTAATATAAGAGCAGAGAAACCAACAAAAACAGAATCTAAGCAAAAATCTCCATGTAGTCTAACCCCATCTTGTACCTTCATCTTTTTGGCCTTGAAGCAACCAACATCCTGATCCTCTTTTTATATCCATTTATCTCCTAAAGCATATATATTATAATTATTATTTTATTTGTAAGATGTTTATTATGTTGAACATAATCTTTCAGATTTGAGTTTTCACTTATTGGCCATGTTTAGTCATATCACAGCTTGTTACTGAACATATACTCATTTTCAATACTGGTTATATTCTGTAGGTTGAACATACTCCCTAACTTAAATTTCTAGAAGTAAATTTCTTTAAAGATTTATTTAGTTTTGAACCCCAGAGAGAGTGAGCAATTGGGGGGACAGGCAGAGGGAGAGACTCTCAAGCAGACTCTCAGACAGAGCCAGAGGCAGGGCTGGATCCCAGGACCCTGATATCATAACCAGAGCCAAAATCAAGAGTCCAACCCTTAACCAACTGAACCACCCAGGTGTCCCAAAAAGTATATTTCTTTAAATTTTTTTAAAGATTTTATTTATTTGACAGACAAAGAGAGCAAGCACAAGGAGGGGACAGCAGCAGAGGGAGAGGGAGAAGCAGGCTCCCTAATGGGTAGGGAGCCTGACGTGGGGCTTGATCCCAGGACCCCAGGATCATGACCCAAGCTGAAGGCAGACACTTAACCAACTGAGCCACCCAAGTGCCCCCCAAAAGTGCATTTCTTTAAAAATCTGCAGCATGTTACCTAGAAATGAACAATTCAAAATAAGCTAATACGGGTAAAATGTTTTAAAAATTTCAGGAAGACAGACAATGTAAAAGAAAAAATGCAGGGCGCCTGGGTGGCTCAGTTGGTTGAGCGACTGCCTTCCGCTCAGGTCATGAACCTGGACTTCCAGGATCGAGTCCCGCATCAGGCTCCCGGCTCCTTGGGGAGTCTGCTTCTCCCTCTGACCTTCTCCTCTCTCATGCTCTCTCTCACTCATTCTCTCTCAAATAAATAAATAAAATCTTAAAAAAAAGGAAAGAAAAAATGCAGAGTTACCAAGTATTAACTGTTATTCATTTGGAATTAATTATGTTTTTCCTTAAATAAACTTATGACCTGATTACCTCTGCAGATGAGTCCATTTATCTATGTGTAAATTATAGGGATGGTCCAAGTGCAGAAATGAATCAGCGTAATTAATGGGCTTTATCTGTGGTAATGTATATTAAAACATTATATTTTATCACTGGATTTAAATGCTGTTTATGAAAAAGACTGCAGACAGAATTACAGAAGATTAAAAACTGCATCCTAGGAGGAAAAGGTAGCCTCCCCTGTAAGGTCATTGTTGGAGCAGGTAATAGGGTAGTCTTGGGTTTATTGGTAGGAGAGATTGCATGTTGACTAGGGATTATAGGAAAAATCTCTGAGAGCCAAAAATTTCCATGCTAACTTCTTCTTCTATAAAATGGAAAAACAGTACCTTTACTATGAGGAATCAGTAAGAAAATATGTATGAATTTCCTGTCTCATTACACAATCTATAAGAACTGTGAATATTATTAAATTTCTGATACATATTTCTTATTGAAGGACTAGAAATCTCTTAGATTAAAAAAGAAGTATGGGTACTTCTATGATTTAGCTTTTAAGGACAACTAACCAATTGTTAGAAAAAGAAATAGCCAATTGTATCAGACGGATTCCCAGCAATCGGGATCCTGCAATAAAGAATGAATTCAGAGAGTTTCACATCCTCAGAGGATGACTAAAAGCACTCAGATACTGCTTACAAATGGCCAGGATTCCATAGAAGCCACTCATTTATTAGCAAGAAAAGTCTCCTTGGAGATTAACTGTTAAGTCTCATATAGCTATCATCCTACCTGTCCATTCCTCTACCAGTCCTCTCCCAAAATCCAACCCTTCCCACTAGCAGCAGGACATAGAACATACCATAGAACATTCACAATATGCCTAAAAGAAGAAAAACTCTGACAAACTGCATTTTGTAACTCATTTTGAAAAGATTTTTTTTGTTCATTATGCATTTAAAGGAAAGAAAGCTCAAGTAAAATAAGGAAAGATAAGGTGCCCCTACGTTAGCTAGTGACACAGTGATTGGTAGGATCATTGAGGTGCAACATGATGAGCCCAGGTCTGCCTGCCTAAAACTACCATGAAATGAATTAAAATAGAGGTCCCCAGAGGGCAAAATAAAGTATGACAATAAAACTATTGGGTTTTATGTTCTTTTAAATTAACAGGACTATTAAATGAAGCAAATTTAAAATGGCTTTAAAAGAGTTTCAATACCATAAAGCCAAGAAGTTGACTTTGACCATGTTTTACTCTCTACCTTCTGTTAATGTGTAGCAGTACAAATTCCCCTTCACAGAGCACCTGTAAATCTCTTCTTAATAGGCCATAGGATTTACTAAAAACAACTCTGAGAGGAAACTGCCTAAAGTTAGAATGTTTTCTTAGAATTCGCCCAACTTTTTATATTATAGAAAAACTGGGATTGCAGGCTGACGTTTCACTTTTATTTTGACAAATGTGTAGATTAATTTACTTGCAGTTGCATTCTTGGACATTATTCAGGCCCTCCTAGACATTATGCAGGTCCTTAAATCTCTACATTTTCATGCTTTCTTGTCCTCTGTTCACCTCGATAGTCCTGAATTTATTCAGCTTCTTTTTAGTGTATGAAACTGTCCTAAAATGAAGGGCAATCTGTCTAGAGCATGTTTACATATGTGTGCCTAGAATATCCAAGGCATTACACTAACAAGAGATTCACCCCTTTATAAAGCTGCAATGTGCCTGAATGTTTCTTCCTGGATCATGTGTCCCTCCAAGGGAGTGTAGCCCCACAGCATGCATCAGGCAGAAGTATGAGCAATTAAACAACAGGAAATAAACTCTTTCTATCCTATGACATCGACCCCTCCATGGACCATAAATTGAGAGGATTTTATGGCACTCTAACATTATAAAATTGTCTAACTCCACCAGACACCTGAAACTTGACATTGGCTTTTGTCACCAGAAAAAATAAACCCGGATCTATAACTGAAACAAAGCTTGCTGAAATAAAGTCCTAGAATAGAAAAATATATACATTCTTTCCATGACTTTTTTTGAAGGTTTAAATGAAGTCATACATGTAAACTTCTTAGATACATGCCTGGCAATTGGTTAGAGCTGAGTAATTTTTTATTAAAATATTATTACAACATTTTTTTAAATAGACTTTATTTTTTTATTGTTATGTTAGTCACCATACAATACATCATTAGTTTTTGTAACTTTTTTTTTTAAGTTTATTTGTCAGAGAGGGAGAGAGAAAGCAAGCGAGCACAGGCAGACAGAGTGGCAGGCAGAGGCAGAGGGAGAAGCAGGCTCCCTGCTGAGCAAGGAGCCCAATGTGGGACTCGATCCCAGGACTCTGGGATCATGACCTGAGCCGAAGGCAGCCGCTTAACCAAATGAGCCACCCAGGCGTCCCAGTTTTTGTAACTTTTAAAAATAAATAAGAAACAAGGGTTAAGGATTGAAAAGTCTAAGTGATTATGTATTGTGCTGTTTTTCTTTCATACAATTGTTTCTATTTATGAATGACATAAAGTACATCTCCATTATGAAAAAAAAGTTACACATAAATTAAAATCAATACTTCAAAATGTAGAAATGAAATGACCACAACAACATCCTTAAGGCCATGATCCTAAATTTCAATTCAATGACATCAAATTAGAATTATATTTGGTATAGAAGGAAAGCATCTAAGATTTCACTTAAATCAGATTAAAAGCACTTAGGCACAATTTTCACTAGCATACAATATGAATCACTTGGGATTAAGCCTTAGCAACTGGCTTAACCATAGGCAAAACAGCATCTGAGTTCTAAAAATCTAAATTTAGATGAGTACTTTTGTACTTTACACAGGCAGAATAAATTATGTTCCTATAGTACACTTAAACATAGGAAGAATAAATTATGTTCCCATAGTACACAGTATAGACAAGAAATGAATATACATGTATAGAGATTTTAATCTAGAATTTGGAATCAATTTAAGGGCTTAACAACATAAATTTTTCATCTAATACAGGAGCTATAACACTAATTAATACTGGAAAGTAAAATTCTTTTTCATTTTAAAATACCATTCCTGGGGCACCTGGGTGGCTCAGCGGGGTTAAGTGGGGTTAAGCCTCAGGGTCGTGGGATTGAGCCCTGCATCGGGCTCTCTGCTCAGCGGGGAGCCTGCTGCCCCCTCTCTCTCTGTCTACTGCTCTGCCTACTTGTGATTTCTCTCTCTGTCAAATAAATAAATAAAATCTTTAAAAAATACCATTCCTTTTCAATACAAATATATATTTTTTATAAAAGTTGATATTACACCTAAAGAGAAGAATTTTATAAAGCTTAGTTTCTTGGAAGATCAAATGAAATAATTTTATAGGCAACAATAACTCACATAAAATTCAATCAAACCTTTTTACTAGTGCTGAAACCTGCATCAGAGCTGATCATCTCATCATATGAGTATTTCTAGTGGTAAAAAAAAAAAAAAAGAAAAAAAAAAAAAAAACTTCTACTTTTTTAGGTGGCATATTCTAATTGTTTAATCTCTCTTAAAAAAAAACTATCTGCTTTTTTGAGCTAGAATATCTAAATTTTAAGTTTAGTCATTTCATGTATTTATCTTACTTATCTGGTCTGTCTCAAGAAAGCAGATTTACCTCTCTAGACTCTGAAGATATTAAGAGTATCTAACCTTAGCTGAATTTTCTTTACCTTCAGACATTTCCAGAGTCCTCAACCTCTAGGTCAATCTGACATTAACTATGTTCTTTTTAACTGAAGCCCTTATTCCAACTATGTACACCAGTAGAGAGAAAACCTGGACTGTTATCTTCCTTAATCTAAGAAATTTTTTCTTGTATTAATAGAGCCTAAAATTTTACTAGTCAGGTTTTACTTGACATCATAGTAATTACTGGGATATGTAATTATGTAGTCCACCAAAACTTAAGATTTTTTCATATTAGGTATGTACACAAAACCACACTAGGACTATGTAATAGATTTTGCATCTAAACCTGGTATTTTATATTTCATTTTTCTTCTTTTCAATCAATGTTTTATGATTTCAAAGCATCTAAATCATAGAGAAAATTAATTTTTCAACTCTTAATTTTCCTTTTTCTTTTTAGTACTGTGCCAGCCAAAATTATATATTATATAAGGACAGCTGATGTGTTTAGTAAGGTCTTGGGTAGAAACAGGGTATATTACAAGCTTTAGCAAAGCTTCAAATTTTTGACTATTTGGTACATTATTATTATAAACACTCATACTTGTCATTCTGTGTAAATGTGCAAGTATTTCTCTAGGGTATATAACTAAGTCATATATAATGCAAAACTTCACCTTTTCTAGATAGATAATCCCAAACTTCTTCAACTATTATACTCTCAACAGCACTGTCTAAAGTGTTTTATTGGTTTCTATCGTTGTCAAAGATTTTTTTTTAAAGGATACATTTTTTTAAAGATTTTATTTATTCATTTGAGAGAGAGAGAGAAAGAGACAGAGAGAGCAGAAGCAGGGGGAGAAGAAAGGAGAAATAGTCTCCCTGCTAAACCGTCAGCCCAACATGGGGCTCAATCCCAGGACTGGAGATCACTTAACCATCTGAGCCACCCAGGCACTCCTCAAACTTTTAAATCTTTGCCAATCTGGTGAATATGTAATTATGACTTACTTTGGTTTTATATTGTACTTCCTTAATTTTTGATAGTATTGAGTCCTTTTCTTAGATTTATTGGCCGCTTGGAAATCACTGAGTGAAAAGAGGCAGCATACTGGTGTCAGGCAAAGTAGCTTCCAGTAATGAGAAATTATTTACTAACTAATGATTGTAAAATATTTCCTTTTAAGGAGATGATATGTAAGTTTTTTTTATTCTTTTTTCAATTTGATTATCCATCTTTTTAAAATTAAAATTCTGGTCATCTATCAATCCACTGATCTATGGATCTAGAACATTAGTCTTTTCTTATTATGTGTGTGTTATATATGCTGGTTATCTGTGCCTTATTTGTATTGTGTTTTTTGATAAAGGGAATTTTATAATTCTACTATGGGCAAATTTAACAACTTATCCTTTATAGTCAGTAGTTGTTTCCGGAAACCATCTTTCTCCACACTCAGGTATCGGTATACTATTTGGCTAACTCCCGTATGCTTGTTCTTTACATTCTTAATGATGTCCAAAGTTCATCTTTTGTGTGGTTCACATACCACATTTCTCAGTTTCATGGATATTTGCACTGAAAATTTTGAGGCTGAATGGGATTTCAGAGAACATTAAATTTAGAGTTTCTCCAAGCATCACACTCGTGGTTTACATTTATGGAGATTGTAAAATATGCACTCTCAGTTCTCCCACCCACTTAACTAAATCCATTAGAATTTCCAGGTTCCCAGATTGTCTCTCCTCTCTCTCTCTCTCTCTCTCTCTCTCTCACACACACACACACACACACACTTCTTGTCCTTTTGGTTCCAAGTTTGAGAAATACTGGGTAACCCAAACAGCTTATTTTGATTATATAAGAAGTAGGATCAAAAAAAAAAAAGCGATTTAAAGTTTATAGTAAAACAGGCCATTTTACTTCTTTAGCAAGAGGATCTATAATCAACATGCATGTTTACCCTATTTAACTTTTGATAAGAGAAAACCAAGGTGTTTTCCAGGAAAAAAATGGCAAACTAAAGTATAATGGATCTAAAGTCAATTGACTAGAAAACAAATGCTTAGATAATTCATATACATATCCAATTTTAACTTAAAATGCTGCTACCATTGCCTGATATCTTTCAGAGTTATTCACAATGAAAAAGAGAATACACTTCTTTGAAATGGTGTTTTTTTTTTTTTTTTCCCCTTCAACTTTTAAATGGTATTTGAACTGATGGGAAATTTAAAACTGTGCTACGGACTCTATCAAATAAAAAGTTGATGGCTAGAAAATGTCGTTGTTAAATATCACATTACTGTCTTCTGACAATCTTCTGTCTTTTGGAGCAAGTTTTATAGCCTTGCTTCACTTGTAGAACAATTTAATAGAATGATTATAAATGTGTTAATCTTAACATAAAGGATTTTAGGTACTTTATAAAAAGTTGAAGAAAGCTTCAAGAACTTTGGTGGCAAAATACAATGAGAAGTTATAAAACACTGGTAAAATATGTTACTCTAAAAAGTCTGACATTAAATGTTCCATTGAAATTTTGCTGATAATCCTTTATGAATTCATATTAACCGAGGAGGCTCTTTTATGCAGGAAAATAACCTACAGCTGTCTTCATACCCTTCCATGAAGCTGTCAGTGAAAGGTTACTGATATCTTTCTATTTTACTTCAATACATGACCAGTGGAACTATTCAGCTTTTAGTAACATTAAATTAAAAGCCTCATAAAAGTTTTACTCTGTAGAATGCTGAGATTTCTTTGTTAATATATAAAGATATGTAGGGGGATATGTGTTTAATAGGAGTTAACATAAACTAAAAAGCTTGCTTCGTGAAACTGATTTGTTCTAAAGCTACAGTATATTGTTAGTGTCCAAAATCTTCAATATTTTTGAACATCAAAAGTTAGAAATAATGTAGATCATCTAAAAATAAGTTATTTGGAAGTCTCTATTTTTCTGGAAAAAAAATCTACATTTGAAAAAAATCAATAGAATAAAGTGGTCTATTTTAAACAAAGAAATTATATTACTTGTGAATACTGTATTCAGACTTTATAAGGCTATTTTTATGAATTTTATTTAATTATTTTCCATTATGTCTTAACATTTTATAGTTTTTAAAAAGCTTTTAATGGAAAATTATAGCTGTACTCAATTATTTTAAAACACAACATTATTAGTATAATGAACCACAGATTCACCTCATGGCCAAACATATTTCACCTATAAACAGCTTTCCCCTCACCTCTATTGCCCATACACACTGGATTATTTTGAAGCAAATCCCATGCATTATATAAGTTTATTCATATATATGTCAATATAAGTGTTTAAACTGTAAGAACTCATTTATTAATATATACCATAGTATAATTATCATACATACAAAAATGAAATTTTCTTAACTTTTAATGAAAAATTTCTTATTTGAATCATTGTCAAAATAAGCACCAAATTAAGGTATGTGTCTTGTTACTTATTTTATATTTGGCCCTATACCCCCAAGCTTTTATAATCAGAAAAACTTTCTTGAAAACTCCAAGAATTCTCCAAGACTTGGCCTGATTTGAAATAGTGTTTAAAACAAATTTTGTTATTATAAAATAAAATTAATTCAGGAAAGCACACAAATCAGAAGAGAATAGGTTGATTACTTTTTACAAATTGAACACACCTATGAAACCACTATTCTGATCAAGAAACACATTCCCTCATCCCTAGAAGATGCCACATAACTCTCTTAGTGACATCTCTTCTCATCTCTAAAGGTAACTACCTGCCTGACTTCTAATGCCATGGAGGTGCACTCCCTGTATTTTAATTTTAAATTTATCTTCATGGCATCATGCAATATATATTGTTTTGTGTCTGATTTATTTTACCCAAAACCAGGCTCATGTGACTTATGCATTTTGTTGTGCAGTTTTTGCTTAGTCTCTTTTCTAAATAGTATTCCACTAAAAAATATATTTAAAATTATATGTTTCTCTCTAAGTCTAATATTGATAGACATTTTGTTGTTTCCAAGACTTGGCTATTATAAATATTTCCACCAAGAAAATACATCGGTATAACTTTTGTTCCAAACATTTCCATATTTTCGTCGGTTGTATTCCTAGGAGCAAAAGTGCTAGGTCATAAGAGTATTTGCATTTTCAACTTTAATTGCTATCTCCAAACATTTTTTAAAGTGGTTATACCAATTTTTTTCCCACCAGCAGTTTACTGAGAATTCCAATTAATTCTTTCCCTTTTTTTTTGAAGATTTTATTTATTTATTTGAGAGAGGGAGAGAGAGCATGAGACGGGATAGGGTCAGAGGGGGAAGCAGACTCCCTGCTGAGCAGGGAGCAGGATGAAGGACTTGATCCTGGGACTCCAGGATCATGACCTGAGCTGGAAGGCAGTCACTTAACCAACTGAGCCACCCAGATGCCCTATCTTACTCTTGCTTAAAGATGTTACCTGATTATCAGACTTTTTACTTTGACCCAGGCTTTAGTATCTCTACTGCTATCAAATTTGGGTTTATTTAAAATTTTCCTATGGCTCTTAAGTTTGAGAAATTTTTCATCTGTTTATTGGCCATTTGGGAATCAACTAGCATCCTGATATTGCTCATGGTCCATTTTAACAAGAATATTTCATTGGTAGAGTCATGTATTTCCACAAGGTGGCACATAACATCTACATATTTTCCATTTTATATATTGATGGACTTTGATAAGCATTGCCTAGATTCATTATTCTATGAGATGTTGGCAAAATAATGATATTCAGGATCATTTATCTTTCACTTTTAGTTGAAACATCTCTTTAGAGAAACTTAAACTTTTCCTCATCAAGTATTTGATTTTCATGAGATACTGTTCATGTAGGAATTGGAGGTTAAAAAAAAAAGAGTATCTTTGTTGTTCACTACTTTTCAGAATAATAATGTGTTAAATTCTCAAGTTCTTGTTGCCTTAGGAGTCTTGAGTTCCAGTTTATTTTTCTCTAGCCCCACAACACTGAAAATATCACCATTTCCCATCTTCTGTAGCATTTTACAAGGAAAAATTAATGAATTTTGACATATTTTATATATTTCAAATCACTGAAGTTATTATTTTTATGGATGTTCAAGTATCCTCTCTTTGGCTCCTACCTTTCTCTCTCAAAGACCCCTGTTTTCTTTTAGTTATAGATTATATCTGATGCTACAAAGTGCTATGGTAAAGGCTTTAGTCCTCATTTATAGGCCTATTTATTGAGTATAATCAGGAATGATAAGAAAGAAAGAGAAAATACATTATGGGCTCATATTTACATTTCCAAAACAAATTTATATTTCAGTTATTTCATTTAAATTCAGATTTTTTGTTATGCTGATAATTTTGGATATTATCAACACTACCATAATTGTTTATATTATTGTAATATAAAATCACTTGTTAATACTCTGTGTGTGTGTGTGTAAGGTTATGTTAAAAGTTAATGAGCAATAACGAATAATGGACCTCAAAGATGTCTGTGCTCTGTTCTGTAAAACGTGTGACCAATATACCTTCCATCACAAAAGAGATGTTGCAGATGTGGTTAAGGGCACAGAGAATATTCTAGATCATTCAGATGGCCCACATGGGTCCTTAGGAGTGGAACAATATTTTCTGTTGGGTCAGACTGATGAGATAGAATAAGAATAATAACACAGGACAAGGACTTGATCCATTACTGCTTTCCTTGAAGACAAAGGAAGGAGGGCAGGAGCCAAGGTATGCAGCGACCTTTATATATGAACAAACCTCAGTTTACAGTCAGCAAGAAAACAGGGACCTCAATCTCACAACCAGGAGGAACTAAATTTTGCCATAAAGTTCAATGAATAAGGAAACAGATTCCTGGGCAACTTGGATTTAGTCTAGTGATACCCATACTGGTACTTCTAAACTACAAAACTATAAGATAATGAATTTTGTTGTTTTAAGCCGCTAAATTAGTGATATTTTGTTATGGCAGCAATAAAAAAATACAGTTAACTTCAACTTTTTTCTTTCTACTTTACTTTTGGGAATCTTTTTTCTATTTTGATTTTATTTTCTTTGTTTTATGTAAAACATTCACATGGTTACAATATAAAATCTACAAAGCAAGATATTCACAAAGTCTAGTTTCTATCTGTCCCCATCCACCCTTCCTTTATTTCAGTTTCATTTTTTGTCTTGTTTTTCTTTCTTAAAAATTTTACTTAATTTTCTTTTTTCCAGTGTTCCAAAATTCATTGTTTGTGCACCACACCCCAAGTGCTCCATGCATACCCATCACCAAGCTCACCCAACACCCCCACCCCCCTCCCCTCCAAAACCCTCAGTTTGTTTCTCAGAGTCCACAGTCTCTCATGTTTTGTCTTCCCCTCTGATTTCCCCCAACTCACTTTTCTTCTCCTTCTCCCAATGTACTCCATCTTATTCCTTATGCTCCACAAGTAAGAGAAACTATATGATACTTGACTCTCTGCTTGACTTATTTCACTCAGCATAATCTCTTCCAGTCCCATCCATATTGATACAAAACTTGGGTATTCATCCTTTCTGATGGAGGCATAATACTCCATTGTATATGTGGACCATATCTTCTTTATCTATCCATTCATCTGTTGGAGGGTATCTTGGCTCTTTCCATGTTTAGCAACTGTGGCCATTGCTACTATGAACACTGGGGTACAGATGGCCCTTCTTTTCACTACATCTGTTATCTTTGGGGTAAATACCCAGTAGGGCAATTGCAGGATCATAGGGAAGCTCTATTTTTAATTTTTTAAGGAATCTCCACACTGTTTTCCAAAGCAGCTGCACCAACTTGCATTCCCACCAATAGTGTAAGAGGGTCCCCCTTTCTCCACATCCTCTCCAACACACGTTGTTTCCTGTCTTGCTAATTTTGGCCATTCTAACTGGTATAAGGTGGTATTTCAATGTGGTTTTGATTTGAATCTCCCTGATGGCTAAGGATGATGAACATTTTTTCATGTGTCTGTTAGCCATTTGTATGTCTTCTTTGGAGAAGTGTCTGTTCATGTCTTCTGCCCACTTTTTGACGTGATTATCTGTTTTGTGTGTGTTAAGTTTGAGGAGTTTTTTTATAGATATTGGATATCAGCCCTTTGTCTGTAGTGTCATTTGCGAATATCTTCTCCCATTCCTTTTTGTTCTGTTGACTGCTTCCTTTGCTGTACAGAAACTGAAGAATTCTACCAAACCTTCAAAGAAGAAATAATACCTATTTTCCTGAAGCTGTTTCAAAAAGCAGAAACAGAAGGAAAACTTCCAGACGCTTTCTATGAATCCAGCATTACCCTGATCCCTAAACCAGGCAAAGACCCCACCAAGAAGGAGAATTTCAGACCAATAACCCTGATGAATATGGATGCCAAGATTCTCAACAAGATCCTCGCTAACAGGACCCAACAGTACGTTAAAAAGATTATCCACATGACAAGGTGGGATTTATCCATGGAATGCAAGGGTGGTTCAACATTAGCCAATCAATCAATATGACAGAAAAAACCAGTAAGAGAAAAGAGAAAAATCACGTGGTCCTCTTGATGCAGAAAAAGTATTTGACAAGATACAGCATCCATTGCTGATTAAAACACTTCAAAGTATAGGGATAGAGGGAACATTCCTCAACTTCATAAAATCTATCTATGAAAAACCCCCAGCAAATATCATTCTCAATAGGGAAAAGCTGACAGCCTCCTTACCTTTGAGATCAGGAACACAAAAAGGATGTCCACTCTCCCCACTGTTGTTCAACGTAGTATTAGACTTCCTAGCAACAGCAATCAGACAACAAAAAGAAGTAGCAGGTATTCAAACTGGCAAAGAAGAAGTCAAATTCTCTCTCTTCCCAGAGACATGATACTTTATATGGAAAACCCAAAAGACTCCACCCCCACACTACTAGAACTCATACAGCAATTCAGTAATGTGGCAGGTTAGAAAATCAATGTACAGAAATCAGTTGCTTTCCTACACACTAAAAATGAAAATACAGAAAGGGAAATTAGAGAATTGATTCCATTTACTATAGCACCAAGAACCATAAGATACCTGGGAATAAACCTAGCCAAAGAGGTAAAGGATCTGTACTTGAGGAACTACAGAACACTGAAGAAGACAAAAAGATGGAAGAGCATTCCATGCTCATGGATTGGAAGTATCAACATTGTTAAAATGTCTATACTGCCTAGAGCAATCTATACTTTCAATGCCATCTTGATCAAATTCCACCGACACTTTTCAAAGAGCTAGAACAAACAATCCTAAAATTTGTATGGAACCAGAAGAGACTCCGAATTGCTAAGCAAATGTTGAAAAAGAAAAACAAAACTGGGGGCATCACATTGCCTGATTTCAAGCTTTACTACAAAGCTGTGATCACCAAGACAGCATGGTACTGACACAAAAACAGACACATACACCAGAGGAACAGAGTAGAAAGTACAGATATGGACCCTCAATGGTATGGTAAAACAATCTTCAACAAAGCAGGACAAAATATACAGTGGAAAAAAAGACAGTCTCTTTAATAAACGGTGCTGGGAAAATTGGACAGCTATGTATAGAAGAATGAAACTCGACCATTCTCTTACACCATACACAAAGACAAACTCGAAATGGAGAAAAGACCTCAACATGAGACAGGAATCTATCAAAATCCTAGAGGAGAACACAGGCAGTAACCTCTTTGACATCAGCCACAGAAACTTCTTTCAAGATATGTCTCCAAAGGCAAAGGAAACAAAAGCGAAAATGAACTTTTGGGACTTCATCAAGATCACATTCACATTCTTAAAGATTTACAGTTATATTTACTCAAGCAAAAATACATAAACATTCATATTTTTATCCCTAAATCTTTCATTTTTTACTTTGTTTTAATTAGCATACTTTAAAAGTGGTAATTTTAGTATAAAGTTTTATGAATTTTAATACATGAATAGATCTGTTTCACTAGTTTCTCAGTTAGGATACACCTAATTGTGAACAATGAACTGTTATTTATTCCATCACTCCCAAAGTTCCTTTTGTGCTACTCACTTCGTGGGAGGAGTGACATCATCTCTCCATCCATAACCCTATTAACCACTGATCTGTCCTCCTTCACTACAGTTTTGTCTTTTTGAGAATAAAATAACTACTTTTAGGTGCGTGGGTGGCTCAATGGATTAAGCCTCTGCCTTCGGCTCAGGTCATGATCTCAGGGTCCTGGGATCGAGGACCGCATTGGGCTCTCTGCTCAGCGGGGAGCCTGCTTTCCCCTATCCCTCTGCCTGCCTCTCTGTCTACTTGTGATTTCTCTCTTTGTCAAATGAATAAATAAAATCTTTTAAAATAACTAATTTCATTTAGTATATAGTTTAACATCCGACTACTCTTATGACCAAAAGTCATATTCACAGGACTTTATTGGAGAGAAATGAAATCATATCTTTAAAACTTACATATACTACATAAAATTAATGATATGTGACTAACATAACATAAAAAACCTTATGTATGGAATTATTCATATTAGCCAAGCACTGAAAACAACTCAAATACCAGTCAAAAGAACAAAAAATCAAATTGTGTTATATTCATACAGTTGAATACCATACTTCAATAAAATGAATGGACTATTGATATAACAATAATGCAAGTATCTCAGCAACAAGTTAAATAAAAAAATAGCCAGACAAAAAAGTTAATATACTGATAGATTTATATATATCACTAGTATACACATACAGGCAAAACTACTCTATGGTTGCAGAAATAAGGAAAGTAAGGACAGTAGTTGTTCTTTGTATGGAGGATTGTACCAGAAAGGAACATAAGGAAGCTGCTTGAATTGATGAAAATATTCTCTACTTTGACTGAAATGTCATAGTTTAAAAAGTTTATCACCTTGATCAAAATGTGCATGTAAAGTTTTTGCAACTCACTTATGTAAATTACGCCACATTTGTGTATAACAGGAAATTTCAAAAGAAAAAAAAACAGACAAAATGTCTGAGAATTTTTAAAAAATGTTAAGTCACAGAGAAAAATCTTAAAAATCGATGGAGGAAAAAAAGGCAGATTATCTTCAAAAGAAGAAGTATTAAGACTGATAAAGGACTTTTTAATAGAAATGATGAAAACCAAAAGTCAAGGAACAAACATGCTGGCATGCTAAAAAACTGAAAGAATAATAAATAGCTACAATTCTAAAACAAATATTTTAATACTCTGAGTGAAATTAAAATCAAAATCAGACAAAAACTAGATACAGTTGCCAACAGAACTATAGATAAAAGAAAAATATTCATGAATAAAACCATGAGAATCCAGACAGAAATAAAAAAGCAATGTGAAACTATAAATGCATTTGACTATGGTCTTTTTTTTTCCATTTAAATACATGGCAATAATAAAGCAAGTGTTGGGGATAATTATTTTCTTTTCTAGCATTACAAAATAGAGACCACTGATACAAAGTCAAAAAACCTAAATACTCTTACATATCTTAACTAAATTTAGTTGCTACTAACAGCCTAGAAAGCAGGAATAACTGGCTTCAAAAAGTCTATTTTCCAAATACTTAAGAGAGGGAAAACAAAACAAAATGACAATGAGTTCAAAAACTCTCCAGAGAATTCTTTTCAAAGACAAAATTTGAGCAGCACTTCACAAAAGTAGCTATCCAAACTTCTAAGAGGTGCCTGGCAGAGCACTCAACTTATTAGCTGTCAGGGAAATTCTAATTAAAATCAAAATATTATACTACCACAGATCCAGGAAGTAGATAAAGTGAAAAAGACAATACAAAATTCTGGTAAAGATATAAAGCATCTGGAACTCATACACTTTTCTTACATAAAATGGAACAAATTTTCAGAAAACTATCTTGCCAGTTTATATTACTGCTAAAAAGATACGTCTCATAACCCAAGCATTACACTCCCAGTTATCCATCCAATGGAAATGTATACTAATGCCCACCAAAAAAAAAGTACAAGTTTTTATAAGATAAAAAGGAAATAACCAAATTACCCAAAAACATCAACACATTTATCAATCACAGAACTGATAATAGTAATTGTGGTTGAGTCTGACAAAAAAATACAATTCAGCAACATGAACAAATCAATTCTTCCTACAATAAAGGCCTGCATGACTCTCACAAACAAAAGAAGAAGCAAATAAAGTTATTCACAAAAGACAAAATTCCATGTATATCAACTCTCCAACAGGCAAGACCATCTTATTAGAAACCAGGTGAGTGATTACTCTCAGATGAATAGTGAAGGATGGATCATGAGGGAAGCTAGGTTCTGTTTTTATTTATTCTATTCTTTATTTAAGTACTAGTTTTATAAGGCTGTTAATTTTGTGAAAGTTCATGGAAAAATACACATAGGCTTTCTGTAGGTAGGTTATATGTTATTAAAATACTTAAAATAGAATTGTTTTATATTTATCAAATTCCTTCAAATTTTCACTTTTTCTTTCCATCAGACAATTTTTTTTAAAGATTTTATTTATTTATTTGACAGAGAGAGATCACAGTAGACAGAGAGGCAGGCAGAGAGAGAGGGGGAAGCAGTCTCCCTGCTGAGCAGAGAGCCCAATGAAGGGCTCAATCCCAGGACACTGAGATTATGACCTGAACCAAGAGTAGAGGCTTAACCCACTGAGCTACCCAGGCACCCTCCATCAGACAATTCTAAAGTTGTTAGGTATAAGATGTGTATTCTTTCTTTCTTTTTTTTTTTAAGATTTTATTTATTTATTTGATAGAGATCACAAGTAGGTAGAGAGGCAGGTGGGGAGTGGGAGCAGGCTCCCCACTAAGCAGAGAGCCCGATGCGGGGCTCGATCCCAGGACCCTGGGATCATGACCTGAGCCTGAGGCAGAGGCTTTAACCCACTGAGCCACCAGGCGCCCCTATTCTTTTTTTAAAGAAGATTTTATTTATTTGAGGGAGATAGAGAGGGTGCATGGGGGTTGGAAGGTGCAGAGGGAGAGGGAAAAGCACAATCTATACTGAGCAGGGAGCCTGACCTGGGGCTGGATGCCAGAATCCCAGGATCATGATCTGAGCCAAAGGCAGACACTTAACCAACTGAGCCACCCAGGCACCCCTTCAGATGTGTATTCTTGATGATAGTTTAAAATTATTCTTAAAATGTTTATAAAGTTTATTAGTTTTACTAAAAAGCTTATGTCAAACTTTTCAAAAACTATAAAGTTACCATATTAACAATCATATAGGATTCTATTTATCACACACTTACATATCCCTACACAACTCACACCCCATATACACAATGTGCACACTCCCAGTATTTGGGAAATATGCTACACATCAAACAATATTAACAATCTGAACAACTATATTTCAATAAAATGAATTTGTTACTCATTTTTAATTCCTTATAAATTTATTTTGGATCACTCAGTACATAATTCTTACAGCTTTTGTAGTAAAAGAATATAAATTCTTGATAACTTTCTTCTCTGGTTATAAAATAGTGAACATTAAAACTTGCATAAAACAGGCCATAATAATGTTTTATTATTTTGAATATATATCTGAGATTGAAGAAATTGGAAAATCAAGGTCAATGTAGTTACCTGACTTAATACTTAAAGACATTAAATTTATTTGAAAATGGAAATTATTTTAAAGATTTGTATTCTCATTATAGTTTAATCATTCAACACCGTTAAATCAAATAAAAATATTGTCCAAGAACCAAAGTTATCTCTCAAATCAATGTAATGTATCATATATACATGTATATCCACATGTGCATGAATGTGTGTGTATGCATATGTGAGAGGTGTGTGTGTGTTTGTGTAATCAGAACTGAGCTAAACAAATTCTTTTCTTCAGGCACTAGCTATAGAAGCTTAAAAAGTTTTGCCTTTTTTTTTAAAGGTTTTATTTATTTAATTGAGAGAGAGAGCATGAGAAGGGAGAGGTCAGAAGGAAAAGCAGCCTCCCCATTGAGAAGGCAGCCAGATGCGGGACTCCATCCAGGCACTCCAGGATCACAACCTGAGCTGAAGGCAGTTGCTTAACCAACTGAGCCACCCGGACGCACCAATTTTGCTTGTTTTTGACCTTGACACACATATAATGATATACATGCTTTTTTCTGTGTTATTGTGTGTTTGCTTAGTATTTTGCTTGTGAGAATCACTTTTTGTTTATAGCAATATTTATTTTATTCTTCCCAAAGTACAGTATTCCTTATATAAATATACTACAATTTATTTATCAATTTCCAAATATGATCCTGCTATTTTGAAGGTTTTTTTTAATCTTTATTATTTATTTATATTTTTAAGTTTTCACACCAAGTTATTATAAAGCTGGCAAACACTGATGAAGTATTTATTCCATAAAACTATAACCACATATTTCCAGACACTGTAAGTATATGACTGTACTAACATTAATACTCATCATTACTGCAACAATTTTATATTTTAAAAAAAAGTATCAGGGCACCTGGGTGGCTCAGTTAGTTAAGCATCTGCCTCTGGCCCAGGTCATGATCCCAGGGTCCTGGGATGGAGCCCCA
Organism: Mellivora capensis; assembly: GCA_004024625.1. NCBI lineage: Eukaryota > Metazoa > Chordata > Mammalia > Carnivora > Mustelidae > Mellivora > Mellivora capensis. The sequence continues at coordinate 91,935 of PISX010004550.1, forward strand.
CATCCGGCTCCCCGCTTCTCCCACTACCTCTGCCTGTTGGTTCTCCTGCTTGTGCTCGTTCTCTGTCAAATGAATAAATAAAATCTTAAAAAAAAGTATCAAGCATTAAATATTGAGTCACACAATTCAAAATGGATATAAAATAATAAAGTTTTATTAAATTTATTAGCATAAATCCACTGTTCCTTTTTACAAAAGAGATTTGGAATAAAAGGAAAAAATATTCTTCACACAAAAGTATTTGGTAAATAACATATTCTAGGTACATATGGGAAAAATAGAGGATTTTTAGAAATATGATTATTATTAGTTGTTTTTTACAATAACAAAACATCTTTTAAGAACAATTACTACACATTCTATGCATCCTAACAAAACAAAGTCCATGTTTTACTCATAGTGTTAATCTCAGTCCTATTCTTTTTTTTTTTAATGCTCTCTGTTAAATTATGCCCCAAAGGTCAAACACAAAGGCTTTTTTCCCTGATGATTTTAAAGCTTTGTGTGCTTTGTATAATGTGGCTATGTCCATAAACTTTCAAACAGGTATTTATTTTTTTAAATAAAATGGGAAGTTCTAATGGAGATTCCCTAACAACAGAAAATAAGATCTCTAGAAAGAAAATAAGTAATCACTGTGAAACTTGGCAAAAATCAACAAAGCAATGGTTGTACCAACCTAATATACACTGGAACAGATGTGGTAAAATGTAAATGAAGAGTGAGCAAATAAATAAATGCTACTTTCCATGAAATGATCTAGAGTGTTGTTCACAGTTCTTGGGGTCTTAATTGTATATAACACTAAAAATATACAAGTATTGTTTTTCTTATTTTGTCACCTAATCCTTCTAAATTTTGTATACATTCATGAGTTTCTGGCATTTGCAAACTACCTGCATCACTACGCATGTTCTTTGTACCCTAATCAAAAGTCAAACTGGTAACTTACAGTTGGAATCTTACTACCATCTTGATTTTTTAGACTTATTCTTGCAGTTACTCACACTTTCTCTTTTGCATCATCAGTATCTCCCTCTCTCCTAGATTGTACTCATCAGGAATATAAACATACTATAGAAACACACACAATTTAAAACAAAAACAAAATCAAAACACTTCCAAGATCCAGTATTCCATCAAGTGATATATACACACATATATGTATATAAAACATATACACATACATGTATGTATTTTTAATATCCTTGGGAAAACTCTGAACTCTGCAGATAACGTTATATTTCCTCAGTGCCCATTCACTCTAGAACAAATTAATCTCAATTCCATTTTCAACCTTGTCATCAAAACATTGCTATCTCATGATCCTTGACCATCTTTGTGGCCATTGCCACTACCCACCCCTTTTCCCTCATACTACTTGAAGTTTTAGTAGATATTGTTCTATTATCCCTTAAAATATATCCTCTCAATTCTGAGAAACAATCCTCTCATATGCCTCTTACTTCCAATCCTAATTTCCATTTTCATATCTTCATTTTTATTCTTCCTTTCTTCTGCACTAATTTGTTGTTAATATCATTTATAATATTTACCTCAAATATTATAGCTTTCTCCCTAAGAACCTGATTTATATATTTTAAAATATCTTCCATGTCCCTACTTCATTGTTTCCCCTTTTGGCACACGTGCAATACTTATAATTGTTTTAATGTCTTATTAAGTAAGTAATATATCATTTGTGTTGAGTCAGTTTTAGATGACTGATTTTTCTCCTCATTTTGTTTCCTGTTCCTATGGAAATTGGTAGTTGGATTGTTTTTTTTTTTATTTGATGTCAAACAGTGCAAATTGTACTTTTATGTGATGGATAGTTTTGTTTTGTTTTTAAAGATTATATTTATTTGACAGAGGGGGAGCAGTGGAAGAAGAGGGAGAAGCAGGCTCCCCACCAAGCAGGGAGCCCAATGTGGGGCTCAATCCCAGGACCCTGGGATCATGGCATGAGCTGAACACAGATGCTTAACCATCTGAGCCACCCAGGCACCCTGCGATGGATAGTTTTTATTACTATGCATATTCTTCAGCTTTGTTTTGGCAAGTATTTAAGTTACCTTTAATCAGCTAGATTATTTGGTTTTTGCTTTTCAGTTTTGTTAGGACCAGGATAACATTTGATCTAGGGTTAGTTTGGTCTCACTACTAAGTTAAAACCTTATGCTACATGTCTAGTGAACTGTGGGATTTTCTACTGTCACTAGTTTGATTATAATTTATTGCTAACCTGGTGTAAAATCCCATTTCACTCAATTCTAATGCTTTCAGATAGGCCTTTCTCTGGCCTTAAGTAGTTTTCCTAGACCCATATGAAGACTTAGCAGCCTCTCTGCAGATCTCTGGAATTCTTTCTCCATGTAGCTGTCTCCTTCCTGATACTCTAAGGACCCTAGTTTTAGACTCCCCAGATTTTCAGTTCTGCCTCTTCAACTCATGCTATTTGTCAGGCTCTTTCAAGTTTACCCATACTTGTACTACATCCTGCAAAATTTCTCCAGGTAGAAAAAAGCTGTGACAATAGTAGGGCTTACACAGTTTGTTCCCTAATTTTTGGAGACCACCTACACTTGTTGTGTGATATCCATTGTCTTGTGTGTTTTGTCAAATTTCTTATTGTCTTGGGTGTCATATTTGCCCAGATCAAAAGTCTTAGTCTGAGTTTACCCTAATGCTGAATCAGATAAATCTGGGCCACTGGGAGAAAAATCTGGCTTTGCCAAGGACCTAAGGATCTGAGAAGAGCTTATCTAAGGCCAGATGCTATGCTAGTAACAAAAGAACAAGGAAAACAATTTGACCCAGAAGAGACCACCTAAGAGTTTAAATTGGTAATAGGCAAATTAGTCATATACTTAAAACACTTGTCCCAGGGGCACCTGGGTGGCTCAGTGGGTTAAAACCTCTGCCTTCGGCTCAGGTCATGATCCCAGGGTCCTGGGATCAAGCCCCACATCAGGCTCTCTGCTCAGTGGGGAGCCTGCTTCCCTCCCCACCTCTCTCTGCCTGCCTCTCTGCCTACTTGTGATCTCTATCTGTCAAATAAATAAATAAAATCTTTTAAAAAAAACAACACTTGCCCCAGTCAGCAGCTAGAATCATACACTGAGTGTAATATCCTATTAACATTTTATTTCAGAGGAAGCATGTAAATCTGAAAGAAAAAAGAAAATATTTGGAACATCACACTGTTCCTTTCTCAATAGGAAAATTAAAGTAGGAAATGTATAGCAGCCTTTCATAAGTGGCTGCAAGAAGTTCCATATGAGAAATTTGGAAATTTGTTGAAAACTACTGCAGGACTACCCATTTTACTATTGATGATACAATATGCTTTAAGAAAAGTGGGGGGAAGGGCACCTCGGTGGCTCAGTTGGTAAGCAACTGCCTACAACTCAGGTCATAATCCTGGAGTCTTGGGATCGAGTCCCACCTTGGGCTCCTAGCTCCAAGGGGAGTCTACTCTGACCATCTCCTCATGCTCTCTCTCACTGTCTCTCTCTCAAATAAATAAATAAAGTCTTAAAAAAAAAACAGGAAAGAAAAGAAAAGGGGGGAAAGCACACTTTCTTCTCATCTGGGTTAATCGGTGTGACCATACATCAACTAATATTTGAGAGGTGACAAACAGATGGTCTCGACAATCTGACATTTCCCATCATATCTTGTTATATTAGCCACTGACTCAAAAGGATACTGAGAACATTATAGCTAAGGAATTTCTTCTTCAGATTTTGTGACTCGATGGGTTAGTGTCATGACCTCATCATCAAGTTGGGCATATTTGCTTTGTGTGAGGAAACCTTTTGTTACTTTGGAGGCAGGAAGCTTTTCAGGTTCTGCAAACTTCTTATAGCAGCAAAGAATCCATACACATTTGTTGTATCTTTGCTCTGCTTAGAACCTGTATTTTCTGAGACTAATTCATAAGTATTATGGCTGTGCCCATGGTTAGTACTTCCTTTTTACATAAGAGCTCTTAAGAGCTCATATTTGTAACAATAGATTAATCACTATTCTTCTCTCATTCTATCATAACTTGGTTAGGATGCATTCACACAGCACTGCTTTCTCTCCTGACCACTCACTTAATTCATTTAATCATTCATTCATTCATTTATCCATTCATTCACTTACCCATTAATTTATCAAACCTTAATACTGAGTACCCACTCTCCTTTTTCCTAAGACCTTATTACTGAAACTGAAATTTAACAAATTGAAACCTTACCTTTGCTTTACCCTCATTCTTTTATTTACAGAATTAGATTAGCTATTGTTGTAAAAATCCTTCCTAAAATACAGTTTAACTCTTCTTTATAAGGACATGTAGAAGAAGTCTGAGTACAGATTAAACTTTGTTTTTTGAGAATCAGGGCCTAATCAAAATTTCTGAGATTCTGGGGCACCTGGGTGGCTCAAATGGTTAAGCAACCACCTTTGGCTCAGGTCATGATACTGGAGTCCTGGGACTGAGACCCACATCAGGCTCCCTGCTCGGCAGGGAGTCTGGTTGTCCCTCTGACCCTCCCCCTCCTCATGCTCTCTCTCTCTCTCTCATGCTTTCTCTCTCTCTTTCTCTCTCTCTCTCAAATAAATAAAATTTTAAAAAAATTTTCTGAGATTCTGACCTAAGAGGGAAAATAATAATAGTCTTTAGCCTTGTATCTCTACCCATCAAGAGTAATTAATACTCAGGCCTGAGCAGAGGACATCAGGTAGCAGGATTTATCTTAGTTGGATGTACTATCTAAACAAATCTTTAAGAGCAGCTAATATTTATTGACTATTAACTGTGCCAGGCATTGGCACAAGATTTGTTTTGTTTCATCTTTAAAACAGTTTCTTGAGGCGTGCCTGATGGCTCAGTTGGTTAAGCATCTGTCTTCAGCTTAGGTCCCAATCCCAGGGTCCTGGGACTTAACCCACACTGGGCTCCCTGCTCAGCAGGGAGTCTGCTTCTCCCTCTCTCTCTCTTTCTCACTCTCATTCTCTCTGAAATAAATGAAATCTTTTTAAAAAAATAAAATAGTTTCTTGAGCTAAGTACTACTCTTAACCATAATTTTGCAAATAAGAAGACCAAGAATCAAAACAGTTAAAAAGCTTTCCCATGTACACACAGTAGTGTCAGAATTGAACCCAGGTCATATCATACAAGAGCCATACTCTTAACCAATTTGCTTTATTAACTCCTTAATTCATTGATGGTGCACAGAAACCCAGTCTTTCCATCTTTGATGGTGCTTTAGGTCTTGATTCTCTTGACTTATGAACTCACTTATTTCTTAAATTTCACGTTTTGTTATATGTTTGTAATGTTATAATTTCTTTCTCAACTTCAATACTGATGGCCTACTGCCTTTGCCTCTCAGGATTATCAAACAAACCAGATCAAATGAAATTCAGGCAGTTCAGGGCTTCTCTTGTAAACTTGGAGAACTCTGGCAACTCAGCAGAATTCTTTATAAATACAGATTCTTACAAAGGAATAAGTTGAACAGCTTTTCATAGTTATACCAGAAAAGAAAGGCTGGCCACTCAAAGACTAGGGCTTAATATTACAGATCTGTTTCTACTAACAATCAGGTAGGGCTCAAACAACTAGTAATTTTTAGTTAAGATGCTCGCTTACTTCTTTAAAGTCTTCATAAAGCATTATAGAGCCACCTTCTTCCTCCTTTTTAAGTGTTTGTAAACTTGTCAGCATGAACTATAGCAGAAGTCTAAGTGCTGTTCATTTACATTCTCTTGTGAGGTCAAGAAACCTATCTTTATATCTAGTCTTGGAACTAGATATAAAGAGAAACCTCTCTTTATATCTAGTCTCGGAACCTTAGTTATTATAAAGTCAACACTATAACTACTGATGTTCTTAGATGTTCTTCTGGAAAATATTTTCACTTTTAGCCTAATAAAATATATTACTTATCTCCCCTACTCTAGAGTCTTCTTTACCAAGCTCCTTTGGTAGGCATTTTCCTTTCTGTTTCCTTAAATCTTTTCTCCATGTAATACTTGGCAATACAATGGCCATCATATTCTAAGTACTTAAAGAAAAACAAGCAAATTACATAACCCAAACAAAGAGAATAAAAAAGTTTGGACTGATTTTGACTATTTCTCCTTTTCCAGTGACAGATTAACTGTCTTTATTTTTTGTGTACTTATTATGTATCATAAATATGGTATCTATAAAATTGGATAAAAACAAAAATGAGAAATATGAAAAATATACCTCACTCATATCACCCCTGCACAAGCACAATTAATACTGTAGAATATCAGTTTCCAAATTTTCTTAATATAGGTTATTTTAATTCAGTTTTAATCTTGTAATTATTTTACATTTATTTATTTATTTATAAATTTTCTTAGCACAGGTTATTTTAATTCAGTTTTAATCTTGTAATTATTTGATTACATATATTCTTAAATACATTTTAATCATGAAATTTTAAACTAGTTCTCTTTTACAGCATACATGTGTGAAAATTTAAATGTTCCATGATTTCAAATAACATTGAGATGATTTTTCATATTTGATATTTTTTCTTTGGTCTAGGAACTCAGAAGTTACATTTTTAGAGCAAAATAAATGTGTCTGAGCCTGTGTTTAGGGCACTTTAACGGTTTTATTAGAAAAAAAAACCCTTATATTAAAGTGGATCTGATATTTATGAGAGACAGTGGTACCACAGAAGAAGGTGCCACGAAATTGCTACAATTCATGTAATTTACATGTGTCTTGTGATCCTGTTCTTGCCTGTCCTTTAACATTTGTTTCCACTGTGGAATGGTTAGCTGTTGTACCTGTCTGAATTTAGGACTAAACAGACCTAATTATATAAGCTCCTGATCAAAGCTCTACATTTGTTTTTGAGGTACTCAACAGCAGATCAGGAACTATTTTTTTAAAACAGAAAAAGTTTTCTGGCAGCATGATGGTCCTATTCCAAAACCTTAGGAAATTGTGCTGAGAATTTGCTACTGGGCTACCAGAAACTCCATACCACATTCTTATTTGCCACTTCTACTTTAGCCATATCAGATTTACTGGATCGTATGGCTGAACTATCAAGAAGTTTGTACCATAATCTGGATTTGGTCCAAATCTTCTCGTAATCTTAGTGCCAATCAATACTTGCAGCCTGCAGAGTCCTCTAATAATGGGTCAGAGTAGTATTCTCAAGTGTCGGTTATGCTGCCTCCCAGCTCTAAGCATCCCACCATATGCTCTCTTTCTTAGTGGTAGGCGATGAAAATGCAGATGTCCACCAAGCTCTCTGCCTCATTCTCGTCCTTAGTGTCTCATTTTTTAAATATCAGAATCCTAAGTCTAATATAAATGACCTGCCAAGTTGTAATTCCAACACTTTTCACATCTTCCTGCTTTTACAATTTGACTCTCGCCCTGATTTTCCCTGCTGGTCTCCTTAAATGAATCCATAAAGGCCCCATGGGTTTCACAGCATGCCTTGAGTTGATAGTTGGCTGATCTGACCTTACCATATTCCTTCCCAAAACTTATTAAGCAGTTAGCAGAAGTCTTCCAATTAAACAATTCCCATAATTAGTATTTCTTCACACTGTTCAAGGGCTATAACTACCTCATAACCTGCACTTCATTTTCTATCTACAGATTATCTCAACCCACCAGATGAGATTCTTTGTAATTGTTATGGTACTGTTCACTAAGGGTTGTCTTTATCTTTTGTGTTTATTGTAGGTAGCACTGGGGTCATGATTTTCATCTGATGGACAAATGATCCAGTCCCACAATTCTAATGAGACTGCTTTCTAGGCCGACTCTACGGTACTGACTTTCCTAGCCTGGGTTACCCCGAAAGAGGGGCCTGAAACTGTAGCTTACTAAAGATACTTTATTTGGAAGTTATCCCATATGCTCAAGTGATGCATGGAGGCAGGAATACAGAGAAGGAGGAAAAGCCAATAAAAAAGTACATTATTAAATTGGCCATTTCTATCTATCACTGGGATCCTATTTAACAGCCTAATGCAGAGATTATCAGAACTATCTACCAGGGAAACAAAAAGAAATGTTCACCCTTTTACTCTTATCCTGCCTTTGTCAAGAGTAGTCTTTTCACAGGTAGCATTAATTCCCTGACTGGATTGCTCATGCCTGAGGAAGAAACGGTTGCTCAGACACACCATGCTAAGATCTTAGAGAGGCTCAAAGGCAATCAACAAGAACTGTGAAGGTCAAATTGTACCTGTGTGAATCTAGTCAAAATAAACACTGAACCAGCTGGGGCATGGAGTAAGAACCTAAAGATTTAAAACGGCATGTGAGAAATGTTGGGTGTAGGTCATCTTATTCTATTTTACCTCTTCTTTTTTCCTTACGGGAAGACAAAAGAGAAATATCAGTAGGAACTCCTTCTCTCAATTTTTTTTTTCCTTTTTATTTCATGTGGTTCTAACCTTCATTGTATTTCTTTATCCTCATTTAGGAAAAATAGCATCTTTTGCCATGAACTCTATTGAATTCAATGGCTGCCAGATTTCAGAGATTCAAAGTAGCATGTGGGGAAGTTAAATACATAATATATATTTTGTACATATTTTGATATCTACAGATTTTGCTAGACTGATATTGTCCTCCCAGTACATGTAGCATATTCACATTTATTTCAGCCAATTTTGACCTAATTGGAGTTCAAACGGAGTTATTATCCTTTGCTTTTCTTTCTTGGATTGCTGCAAAGGACTTAGTAATTTTCATTTCTGCTTGCCTTCTGTCACTCCATTGGTCATATCTATGTAATAATATTATATGTTACCCCTTCATAAGCAATTCTCATTCTCTTCACCATAGCCCTTCCAACAGTTTGTGAAATGGTACTAATAAACTTTCATTTTTTATAAATAAGGCCATGGTTATTCAAATGAGGTAAATAGCATGTATAAAGTCAAACTGTAAATTAGCTATGTAGCCAATATGAAAAAGATTTTATCTATTAGTTCTCAAAGAAGGTAAATATTTTATCTTATTCTATTAAAATTATTAAATACTAATCTCACAAAGGTGAAATAAAAAATAATTGCACAAAGAAAGAAAAAAATTAATTTAGCACCTCTGTGATTTAGCTTCTTGCTTGTGTAGGAGATAAAAAATGAGACAGCATCATTGATGATCTCTGAGTCCATTTCAGCTCTAATATTCCGTATTTTGAAGTAAACCCTGTCCTTGTTATTACAAGTATTCTGTTCTTTCTGATACTGACCCTGATTAATAAACTGATCATTCCATGCTGAGCCATGAGGGTATAGTCAAAGCTCTTTTGAATGAAAACATTAGAAACTTACTCCAATTGGCTTAAAGAAAGAGTGGATAAAGAGGAGAAAATTTATTGTCAGCATTTTAGCTAATCCACACAAAAGCCCATAGCAGAAAGCAGTTATACCTCACTAGTGACAGGAATGAGGAGCTCTTAAATGAAAAAATGAGATGGCACTCTTTTAATTCTGAGCTACATGGTCTCTTTGGCCTGTATTTCACCAAATATGTGCTTCGTTCTTTTCCCTGGGTACACAGATCAGATTAGCATCCTCACAGCCAAATAAGTCATCTCAACCAAGTTTTGCCACACTTATCAGTTTAAGTGCATTACAGAGACTAACTGAAATTGCTCCATCCCAATTCTAAATTCAAGAAAAGAAGTTTAGGATTGGTCTGACTTCAGTCAGGTATCTGGACAAATCTGTGACGGGGGCAAATCTCATAGCACAAACTTAACTGCCAGAACACAAACCTGTTCATAGGGTAGAGAGTTTTGTTAAAAGTTTGGAAAGCCCAGATTGAGAAAACACTAAAATGAATCTAGTACACAGAGAAATGATGAGATTATTTCAAAAGGTACAGAGAATTAATTGCTAAAATTGACAATCTTCCAACCAGCAAATACAAACTTTACAATGTAAGAAAAAACTCAGTGTGACATGTAATACTGGATTCTTATGAAAACAATAATCAATTCTTTTCCATCACATTTTTCCCATTTGAACTATGAATTTTGTGTCCACATTTTTTCTATTCATCTACAGAAGAAATGCTTCCTATAAAAACAATTACTCCAAGCAGTCATAGACATGTGCACTACAAAGTTTTAAAGCCTCAATATCTCTGACTAATTAAATGTCTCTCCGATATAGCCAGTGGCAGGGGCTCTCATGATGATGCTAACGACCTGTGAAATCTAAGCAGCTCAGAAGTTCTAAGAGCACAAATTAGGAGCATGGAACCATAAAATAAAGACTCAGCTATTCTTTTTAACATTTAGGGTTTACTGTAACCAAACTGAAATATAATAGTTTTGAACTAAATTTCTGTATGAAAAACTCAAGCTTAGTGTGAGATGAAATTTAACAAAGCAGATGTAATATGAATGTACTGAAACAAGTGTGTAGAACAGAAATGCTAATAGGCACTTAAATATATGCTATTAAAAAAATGAAAATGTGTGAAAAGTAAGGAATTCCTAAGAAAAAGCTAAAGCTGCTGTATCTGACTTACTATTACAATATTTCCTACGTATCAACCATTTGGATAGCTGTCTGTATGAGATTCTAGTCCTCTAGAAATATATATATATATATATATATATATATACACACATTGATACATATATAATAGATTCTAGGTTGAATTCAAATTAAATCCAAGCAATTCTCTCCTTTCCACAATTAACCTGCTAATTACAGGCCACTGATTGTTACTCCTCAGTAAATAGAAGTCTCAACTGATACATCAACTGTAAAATAGTAGCAAAGGGGAAAATGTATTGTTTTTCAAAAGACTTTTTTTAAGGTAACAAGAAAAACAAATGTTTTCATAAAGAAACTGGGCTATATTCCCATTTTTGTCTACTGTATATAAAACATTTGGAAACCAGTCAGTGCATTAGGAATATTAAGCACACTGTAGTTAGAAAAATACCTAAAGTATATGATAATCCCATGAGAAAAAAAAGCTACTTATGAAAACATAGTATGATAAAATAATTTTTTAATCTCACATATTCAAATCTCTCATTGCTATAGTATTCTTTAGTTTTCAAATTATGGACACATATGCGATCTGAATTCTCAACTGAAACAGCATCAAGAGAAAGTATAGGTAAACCAGGGAACTGAGGTCAAAGGTACTGAGTTGTCACATGGTTAAGGCTAGGGTCAGAATTTATAATCCGATGATTATCTTTTACATAAAACTGGAAACAATTTCTATTTGGATTTATAATACCTCTAATACCCATTTTCTGAGATCATGACAATCCTATGAGAACAGACACAAAAAACTGAAAATAACAATCATTTTATGATGACAGGCCACATCAGAGTATTATGTTCTTTATCATTACTACTTAAAGGGGAAAAGAAAACAAGTATTTGTTTTATGAGAATTATTTCATTCTTCTTAAACTCAACAGCTTAATGTGAAGTAAAGTTACAAATAGTTTCACTTTATTCCTAGCATTGTTCAGAGTAAGAAAAGTTCTTGAAAACCAAACCAATATTATTTGAGAGGCAAATAACTTATGTGAATTAATGAGTACAGTTTTGATGCTTAAGTTACTAGCCTTTTCGGAGATTATCTAACAATCACACACACAATCACAAAAGTAAATGGCACAGTAGCACCATGGTCCACCTTCTGGAACTATATCCCACTTTGTGCTGCAAGACAGGGCATTTTCATGGCCTAGTCTTCTGCCTCGAGATGGATGTGTCTGGTGTAACTGATACTTCTTGACTGTAATATGTTTCATTCAAATGGAATGGAGTATAAAAATGGGACTTTTCCTATTCTCTAAAAAGTTCAATTAAAGGCTCAAAGTCAGACATGATTAATGATATATGTTCCCACTTTCTAAGAAACACAGTCACATACTCAAAGGATATACTAAGAGGTAGCTGAAAGAGGTGATCATCAACCTCAATAGACTATATGAGAGAAGACCAGTAATTCAGTAGAAGAAGAACTTCTTTTAAAAGAATTACAAAACCCAAAACCATTCCCATGGTTTTTCCTCTCTCTCTTAATCATGGAGGACAGAAGAATACTGTATCTCCTATAATTCAAGCCAACTGAAAGGGCAGTCAAAAGAAACAGTAATAGAAATTCTGATGGTTTGTAAGAAGAGAAATAAACATCACACTGTCTACCTGAATGCTGAATGAATGACAGAGATGTATAGACCATGTAATTATTGGAATAGGTAGGTGAGAGAAATTCTTGGGAGAATCAACAAAGAACCCTTTGATGTTTTGGGGAGAGTCATAGAGACTGGCACCTGACTGATAAAGGTAGAGGCTGACTAGAATATCCCTAAGTGGCAAGAAAATTAGAAAGAAAACCAGTTGCTTTCTGAGGTAGTGGGCAAGGGGTTGAGTTTCCATGCTCTAACTCCATGAAAGGCAACTGAGTTTCACACATCATAAAGAGATACTGCTCAAAAGAATGATGTTCTGGATCAGGTGATATTAGCGGGGGCAGGGAGATCACCACTGCATCAAAGCTGAGGGAGTATGATAAGTCAGCTGGAGAATACAATGGCTGTTAGAAAATGGTTAAAAGGTCTAGAGGAATCTCCATTAATTGACTTTGAAACAATTACCCATATGCTCCTTAAAAGAACCAGGATTTTAAAAATGCAACTAACTTACCCAAGACAGAAATACAAATTTAAAAAGGCTAAATGAGGGGTGCTAGGGTGGCTCAGTCAGTTAAGCATTAGGATGCTTAGGCCATGATTTCAGGGTCCTGGCATCAAGCCCCATATCCAGCTCTCTGCTCAGAGGGAGTCTGCTTCTCCCTCTCTCTCTGCCCCTACCCCTACTCTCTCAATCTCTCTCTCAAATAAATCTTTTTTTTTTTTTTTAAAAAAAAGGCTAAATTAATAGAACGTTATGCTGATTCTGAAATCTCTCCACTTTGTTTAATCTTGGACGCACTTGGACGATGTTTATTTCTCTTCTTACAAACCATCAGAATTTCTATTACTGTTTCTTTTGACTGCCCTTTCAGTTGGCTTGAATTATAGGAGATTAATCACTAAATGAGGGTTAGATATTGGAGGTTTTAAGAGGTCAGTGAAATAGATCATGCATCCACTTTCCCACTGCTCTCAGTGAGCTAGCAATGACATATGAGAGCACTGGTGGGGGTTTGTGGAGGTGGGGTTGTGGAGAAAGAGGGAAGGCTAAAATTTTGAATTTAATGAGAGATTAAAACTTAACATTCGATTTAACAATATGCTGAAAATGTGAAAATAACACTGCTTTTTATTTTTAAAAAATCTTTAAAGATTTATTTGAGAGAGAGTGTGAGCAGGGGCATAGGAATAGAATCTTTCTTTTTTTTTTAAGATTTTATTTATTTATTTGACAGACAGAGATCACAAGTAGACACAGAGGCAGGCGGGGGTGGGGGACAGGCTCCCTGTTGAGCAGAGAACCCAATGCAGGGCTCAATCCCAGGACTCTGGGATTGTGACCTGAGCCAAAGGCAGAGGCTTTAACCCACTGAGCCATCCAGGCGCCCCAGGGGGGAGAATCTTTCAAGCAGACTCCCTGCTGAGTGAGGAGCCCGATGCAGGGCTCTATCCCACAACCCCTGATACCAGGACTTGAGCCAAAACGGAGAGTGGGATGCTCAACTGACTGAGCCACAAGCCTTCCATAAAACTGGTTTTTAAAACTGCTTCTATCATAAGCTCGTTCCAGGGCTTTTGTACTCTCAAGGTCCAACCATTAAAGGTCCATTAATCATTGACTCATCTATATTTTCTTCTTTAGGAAGATGAAATTTGGTAATACTATTGTGGTCATAGAACTGTTCACCAAATATTCTGGCTATCTACCTTCTCCACAATGTACTCTGGCCCAAAAAATATATTAGTGGTATGTACCACAATGACAAAAGGTTTGATAGACTTATCATGATTCATCATATTTATTCTTTAGTAACCAGGGATAAATGTATTGAGAGGATGCTCATGAATGTCTGGGTCACTGTATCACTTGCCATTAACAGATTTCATAGTAAAACACATGCCATTACCATCCCTTGAAACAACCTCATTTTATCCTCTCAGGTATTAAAGTTAACTTGAACTAATCTTTTTGTTATTTTCAAAATTCATTAAAATATACCTCTTTTCTCTCATTTGTTATAATTTCCAGTTCCCTATACAATTAATCCCTCATCAAGGATGGCTCTAAAGCCACATACTCTGTAATTAAACAAATGAAATTTCAGTGTGGACACTTTTCTCATAAGGAACTCTATTGCACTCAAAATCGTTTGCATTACTTAAGAGATATGTCATAAAAATAAAAATTTCAAAATAAGTAAAAAAAAGACATTACAGTGGATATGATGTAAAGGCTTCTAAAAAAGGCTGAAGTTTGAAAGACCTCTTTTAGATATGTTTTTCTCGAATATATATGGATATATATATTCTCATCCATATATAGTTATACCATATATGTGTATTGTTGGAGAAATATAATTAAAAACTAAATCTTCTACCAACCAAGAAAACTTCTCCACAAAGGCATAAGAGAAAGAAACCAATTTTGTTATTGAATTAGAGTTAAACCAGAATGTGATGTGCATCAGAGGCAATCTGCTAAGAGACTGCAAAAGCAGAAATAAATTTTACACTTTTATATAGCCAAGCAGATACAATTCTTTATGTACATGTTCTCAAGATAAACAAAACTAGTCCTCCAGTAAGAGGACTTGACAACACCATTTGTCACACACAGCTCATCTTAAATTCACTGAGGTGGTCATCTATGTGTGCTAATTGGTTTTGTCCAAAAAAATAAAAAATAAAAATAACTAAACCCACATCTTTATGACAGGAGGTAGGTAATTTTGGAGCTAGATGACTTGCTGAAGTTAGGCTTCTATCTTACCATGGAAACTGGGTAATAAGGATGCTGTCTTTCCTAATGATTACATTTTAATGAGCTAGTTCCCAGGCCCTTGAGAAAGGCATTTCTGAGTTGCAACACAGACATAATAAGTCTTATTTAGCTTTTAAAATAATTCATATACATTTCAAAGACAGGAAAAGAAGTTACAATTACAAGTTTTCTTGTAAGAGAAGGGAGAAAGCAAAGGGAGCTCGGAGGCTAGGAGACATCTCTCCTCCCTTACTTTCAGCAGGGAAAATTAAGTTTCTTATTTTTAATTAATATTTGCCCTTATAGTATATGTGTAGGACATTTCCTACCCATTGCATTAATTTAAGAAGTAACACTAGTTCACAATTTTTTTTAAATTTTAATAAAATAAAGCATCTTTTATTCTTCCAATATTTTAAGCTCCCAGGCAAAATTAACTTTAGAAAACCTACTTTAGGGTCATCATTGAAACAGACTTTGCCTTCCCAACTTGTTATCATGGTCTATTGTCAACAGTGCTTGTTAATATATAATTTTAAGATATCTCTCTAAGCTGTATATCAGAATTTCCTATGGCACAGGATAGCATTGTTTATTTCAAAAACTTTAATGTAAAAAAAGAAAAATTTATATTGATGTATTTAATGCATTAAATACATGGAAAGATAATACGTGCACTGATCAATGACTTTACAAAATTAACAGGATGAAACCAGTACTTTGTAGGACAGAACATTACCAGAAGATCTGCTCATACCTGTTACCATTCACTATGATTCATTGAAAGTAACTATTATCCTGAGCTCAATAAGCATAGATTTGTTGTGCCAATTTTTGAAATTTACATAAATGAAATATAGAGAATTCACTCTCTTATGTCTGCCTTCTTATGCTTATAATCATGTTTGGGAGATCTATCTTTGCTGTGATGTGTAGAATGCAAAGTTCATCTTCAGTGTTGTATGGTGATTCACTGCAAGAATCTTCCATGATTCATCCACCTTGCATTGATAGAGATTTGATTTATATTATATTTATATTAACGTGGAGGCTACAATGAATAATGCTACTATCGATAATGCTCTGTATGCCTTTTGCTGAACATATGAATGCATGTGTTAGGTATATGCCTGAAAGCTGAATTGCTAGGTCCTAAGATAGGAGTTCATTCACCAGTGGTTGATACTGACGACTATTTCCTAATGTAATTATACCACTCTCACTTTAGCCACTGTCTTACTCCATTTGGGCTACTAGAACAAAATACCACAGATTAGGTAGGTTACAAAAAACAAAAATTTACTGCTCACAGTTAGAGACTGGATGTCTGAGATCAAGGCACCAGCATGGTCTGGTGAAGGCCCTCTCCTGGTTCATAGTCAGCATTCTTCTCATGGGCCCTCTCCTAGTAGAACTGACTAGGGAGCTCCCTGGGATCTCTTTGTAAGAGCATAAATCCCATTTATGAGCGCTCCACCTTCAAGATCTAATCACCCTCCCAAAGTTCCTACCTAATAATAGCATTGCCTTCCAGGGTTAGGATTTCATTATGCAAATTTGGGATGGGTGGAAGTAGGGACAAACATTCAGAGCACAGCAGCCACTTTTTGTGTGAATAATTGCATTTCACCATAATTTTATCTTGCACTTCACTAACAAATAAAGTGAGAGAGACAGAGAAAGAGGGAAACAAAGATAAAAATATCCTTGTGTGTATATGTGTGTCAAGTACTGACTCAAATTTTTTTTTCTATTGCTTATCTAGACTTAAATTATGAATATAAATTCTTTATTTGGGATACATATATTGCAATTAACTTCTCCAACCCAGAGACTTGCTTTTTACTAATAGAAGTGTCATTTGAGGGACGCCTGGGTGGCTCAGTTGGTTGAGCAGCTGCCTTCGGCTCAGGTCATGATCCCAGTGTCCTGGGGTCGAGTCCCACATCAGACTCCTTGCTCGGCAGGGAGCCTGCTTCTCCCTCTGCCTCTGCCTGCCACTCTGTCTGCCTGTGCTCACTCGCTCTCTCTCCCCCTCTCTCTGACAAATAAATAAATTTAAAAAAAAAGTGTCATTTGACAAACCAAAAGTTATTAATGTTAATATAGTACAATTTGCCAAACTTTCTACATTTCCTGTGTCTTTTAAAGAAATGTTTTGCTAACCTAATTCACGAAGACATTTTCCCACATCTTATTTTAAAAGCTTCATTAGCTTCATGTTTCACATTTTGATGTGAAAGTCATCTGTAAACTTTTTACTCTTTTAAACTCCATATGGGTATCTAATTGACTCTGCCATTTATTGGAAAGATTATTCTCCCCAAGTGCCCAGTAACAACCCTTTTGTCATAAATCAAGGAATTGTGTGTATGTGGGTCTTTCTTTAGTAACTAGCCTGTTTTCCTTGGCATACTTACCTATTACGGCATCTTTACATATTGTTGGTTATCATAGCTTTATAAAGTATTCATCAGTGGGCATCCAGCTTTATCCTTCTTCGGGCCCAGTTGTTTCTGCTAAGAAATCTGATGTCCCTATTTTTGCTGCTCCTTCCAAAGTTGTCTTTTTTATCTGGCTGCTTGTGATATTTTTCCTTTTTCATGGTTTTCAGCACTTTTCCCACAATATGTGTAGATGTGCTTTTCCATACATTTATCCTCCTTGGGTTCCATAATGCTTTCTGAATATGTAAACTGATGTGCTTTTATCAGTAAGAGGAAATTCTTAGCCATTAACACTTCGATATTTTTCTGCCCTGATTTCGTTCTATCCTCTTCTCTTCTGCATTTGCCATGCTTTTATCTGTATGATTCAGCTTGAATATTTTCTAATGATCTATCTTCTAGTCCATAAATCCTCTTCTTGTCTGTACAATTTAGTTAATACAATTATTGATTTCCTAATTTCAGTTATTGCATTGGTCAGAAACAGAATTTCCAATTGATTCTTTTTATAATTTACTGTCCTCTAGCAAAATTAGTCTTGTATTTTATTTTCTCAGACATGTTAATCACAGTTAACTTAAGAGTTCATATTTGAGGATGGTAATGACTTGATCATCCCTATGTCTATTATCTGATTTTTTTCCTCTTGGCTCTATTTTTTTTAATACTCCAGTAGATTTCTGACTGAATGAAGGATACTGTAAATGAAAAATATAGAACCTCTATAGAATATTATCTTTTTCCACAGCAGGAGTATCCCATCATAATCCAATCATACTGAGCTGGGTTGCATCTTTTTTAATAAAAATATTTACTTAAGTGTTTTATTACCCCTACTGCACAGTAACTCTCTAAGAGCCCTACATCATGGTACCAAATGTTTACTTCTATCTTATAGCTTTAGCAGGTCTTAAAATTCAAAATTTGTCTCTTTAACAGTGTCAGACCCTGGAAAATTCCACAGATGAATCCAGAGTACTGAAACATTTTCTTAAAGCACATGATTCTGAAAGTGGTCATGGTTATGACTTCATGCAGGACTTCCCCTGTTTTACACTAAAATTCCAAAACAGAAAATTCTTCCTGACACTGTTCCACTTTAAGAAAAAATTCAGTATTTCAAAACAAGAGGTAATATATCATCTTGGTTAAAAGTACAGTTTGTAAATCAGACAGAGTGTGAACCCAAGCTCTGTGACTTAACAAATGAATGTCATTTGGTAAGTAACATGTCTGTGACACTCAGTTTTCTTATCTATAAATTAGAAATAAAAATAGTAGTCATACATTATTCATAAAGTTTAAATATTATTTCATTTTACAGCTTTGTTTTTAATTTATATATAATGTTTCAGATATTTTTTATGTCCTGGGAATATATCAATGAACAAAATAGTCAATAAACCCTGCCTTCAATGGAGTATATAATCTAATATGGGGAAAGAGCCAATAAATACCAATAGGCAAGTAAGTATGTTATGTCAGATAGTTGTAGGTGTTATGGAGGTAAACAGGTGACCATGACTCTAAAAGTCAGTCCTCCTCTTCCTAGCCAATCCTGTAATTGCCTAATTGGCTCACTTAAAAAAGTGATCATGGCAGCAATGGTAGATGTTATAACGGAAAAAGAATATATGATTCTCACTCATCAGAGCAGAGCTGGTTACAGCCACTGCTGAGTACCAGTGTGCCACACTTAGCCCCTGTTATGGCATCATTCCCTGGGATTAGCAACCAACTCAAGTGGTCAAAAAGAAGTATTTTGTTCTCACTAGAGTAGACATTTACCTTAGACATGGATTTTTCCTTCCCTGTCTGCAATGTTTCCATCAAAGTCACTATCCATGGACTTATAGAATACCATACCTACCAGGTCGGTATTACATACAACATTATTTCTGATCGAGCAATGAAGTTTGGCAATGAGCACAGGTCCATAAATCACTGAATATAAATGTTCATTATTATTGTGAAACAGCTAGCTTGATAAAACAGTATAATGGCCTTATGAATTCTTACTTATGGTTATAACCTGATTGTAAAAGCTTACAGATGTTGGACATTTATTTCTAGGATGTGATATTTGCTCTAAATCAGCAATGTATATATAAATGTTTCTCCCATAGCTAAGATTCATGAATCTGTAAATCAGAGGGTAAAAATGAGAAGTACTGCCTTTCACTATTACCACAAGGAACCCATTAGGGAAGGGACAGAGATAGGAAGGGGCAGTAGGGGAGGTGAGGAAGGAAAAAGGAAAAGGGAAAGTAAAGGGAAAAGGGAAAGGGAAGGGAAAAGGGAAAGGGAAGGGAAAAGGGAAAGAGAAGGGGAAAGAAAAGCAAAGGAAAAAAAAGATTTCTTGCCTCTAGAACTATAGGTTCTAATGGTCTAGAAGCCTTAAATCTAAAAGTAGGACTGCTTATACCAATGAGAAAACAATGATTCTACTGAACTAGAATTTGAGAAGGTAAACCACTAACCACTTTTAGCTCCTCATGCCAAAGAATCAGGTAAATAAAGAAGTTACAGTTCTGGTTGGGTAAATGACTCAGACAATCAAGGGGATAGTGAGTTGCTTTTATACAGTGAGGGCTCAAAATAGTATGTTTAGAAGACAGATGATTCCCTGGGAGGTCTCTTGATACCCTTAAATCCTGTGATTAAAGTCAATAAAAACTTGCATCATGTTGGGGAGAAACATCACCTTATTTGTTTTTATTTTAAATTAGTGTGTTTGGAGAGATATGTATGGGTACTAAGTGACAAAATGTGGACCGTATTGACTTCATAATATGTTAATTTAGCAACGCTGAACTACTTTTCCTAGAATAGCCTTACCTGTATGCTTTTGGCAAAAGCAGGCCATTAGGCACATTTTTGCAAAGATTTGGAGAAAGAAATGAAGCAGCAAGTCTATTAATCTTTATGTGCAAAAGGTATAGCAAGGTCACTGGGCACTTCTGAGCCCAAACATGTTGCTTTCTTCTGGCTAAACTTGTATGGCAAGGAAGTGGGAATGCAACAGTAGCAGGTCTGCAACTGCTATGGGTTCCCCTTCATCCTCCTCCAGCTTCTATGACTCCTGAGTCACAAAGAGGGACAGCAGCTTCTCATGTCCGACAACCTTCTCATCGTAGTCAGAAGCAATGATAACTGAAATGGGTTCCAGTTACCCCTTGTGGGTTCCAGTTTTTACACCAGTCCCATTTTATCCTTGTTCTCTTTTTATCCATCTTTCTTTCCTGTCTGCACTGCAGCTTTCAAGCTCCAGCACCAAATATGAAAACCAAAGTCTGAAGCCAATAATAGTTCTGTTTGTCATCATGAACTCTAACTGATAAAGGTGGAAAGGGATATTTTCATTGCGGGGAACACAGGTGGGTTAACACTAAAGAGGAGAGGGAATGAATTCATTTGTCTTTGACTCTCAGGAGTTGACCAGGACAAACTGAAGTTAAGAAAAAGGCATTAAAGTTAAACCAGTGAAATTATTCACAGTGGAATTATTCAAACCAAAATGCATATATATGTGTATGTATATGTGTATATATATATACACACACACACACATATATGTATACATATATATATATGAATTCATTATTCATGGATTCCTTATTTGTGAATTTGCCTACTCACAAAATTTATTTATCATTCCCAAATCAGTACTCCCAGTGCTTTCACGGTCATTCACACACACGTGCATGGGGGCAAAAATTTTGAGTTTTTTCAACACTGAAAAGCCTGGCTTATTTTATGATATTGGCAAATGAATCTATGTAATGCAAATGACCTCAAACCCCTGGCTTAAGACCATGCAATTCATTATTGTAAGATATGCTAAATAAGGTGTCTTTAAACAAAAACACATATAAAACAGGGCTGGTTGATGAAAATGTGACCAGTCTCTCAGGAACTTAACCCTTTATTTCCCCTAGCAGCAATAATTTTCTATTGACTAAATCAGTGTTTGTGGAAACTTTGCAGAATATTAACTACCCTTAAAAATGAAACTAAATACCAGAGTTTGACTGATTTTTTTAGACACAAAACCAAAAGCGAAATCTTGAGAAAAAAATAAGTTGTATGTCATTGAAATATGAATCTTCTGCTCTGTGAAGGACACTGTTAAAAGAGTGAAAAGAAAAGCCCAAGACTTAAAGAAAACATCACCAAAACACAGATCTGAAATAACTTTTATCTTACATATACCAATAATTCTTAAAACTCAACAATAAAAAAACAATTGAAAATAGGGAGATTCAGGGGTGCCTGAGTGGCTCAGTTGTTAAGCATCTGCCCTCAGCTTAAGTCATAATCCCAGGGTCCCAGGATCAAGCTCTGCTTTGGGCTCCCTGCTTAGCAGGAAGCCTGCTTCTCCCTCTCCCACTCCCCCTGCTTGTGTTTCCTCTCTCTCCCTCTCTGTGTGTCAAATAAATAAAATCTTAAAAAAAAATGAAACTAAATAATAAAAAAATGAAATATATGCAAGATAAAATAGTGATATATATTACTCTTACCTCAGAAAGAAAATAATATTATAAATGTAAGTAATATAATAAATATGAATAATAGCTATTTTTAAGTTTGTAGACATTTTAAATCAAGCTCTCCCAAAATGTGGCCATTTTAGTATGAAATGGTATGATGGTTTTCTAAGAATCTCAGAATTTATAATAAACATTGGATTCTTATTTTATTCAGATTATTTAAACAAATACATTAATAAATTACTTGTTTGACTTCACAAATGTATCTGAAGTACTGGTAGTCATCAAACCTTAGAATTTATGAGATCACAAGGGTTTTTATTAGGTCTCTGGATTAATAGACACAGCTAAATTTTTATGTATGCCTTAGGTAGAGAGCAGCAAGGCTTCTAGAAAATGAGTGAGAACCTCCTGTAAAGCTTGCACTCAAATAGTACTATAATAGTTATATGTTTCCTCAGCCCATGTTCATCATACAAAGGCAGCATCCTTTCTTAGGGAAACAAACTGCTAAAGCAACGATGAGCTAATGAGTTATGTTGTAAGAGGAAGGATTCTATTGTGTGTAAAATATTTCATTTTATAGCACTTCTTATTATTCAACACAGCTATCACAGAAGTGCTGGAGAGCATAACTTACACCCTGAAACCTTAGGAGAGCTCCATATAGCCGAGATCATTTCATTTTAGAAACTAATAATAGATATTTTTTCCTATTTTAGTCATTAGGTTCATTATTGGGGTTAGTAAAGTATGTGTTCCAAGGTATCATGTGTTTTAGGATCCATCAGTAAATGTGTTGTTTATTGAATGTTAGGTAATAATGTTAACAAGATCCTGGATCACATAGAAATCATGAACAACAAATTAATCTCAAATAGCTAACCCATAAAATCGTACTCCACATCTGGGCTCAATAATCTTACAGAAGACCAGCATGAATTCAAAAACATCAGCCACTGTTTACAGATTCATCCCAGAGTTCAGACCACTAGAACAAAAATTAGTATACTGAAGCAATTTCTTATTGAATAGGTCTCTGACAGGCTTTATGGACTAATACAGTATTCAGGGACTAGCTTAGAATGAGAAAAAGCTTACAAATTTTTTGATGATTATAATTACAATGTCAACCATGTTAAGTGATCTGCTTCATTTTCTAATCAGGCATTAGGTGTTTAGTTATTGACTCAGAATATATACTGACAAGGTACCTGATACATTGATTAGATATTCTTCCCCTTATTCTCCCGCTGTTAGTAATCATTATTTATGTATTATTCTGAACAGTTCTCACTAGGCAGTAACAGTTATTATGCATTCGTAAGTTCATAAATGTCTATGATGGAGGAATTTAAACTCACTGAAAAGAAGGTCCTGATTTGATGACAGAGAAAATAGTGGCTAATAAAACAGGAAGAAAAAAAAAAGTTGTCACCCAGAAATAGACTAGATTCTCTAAGCAGAAGACAAAGGAAATAGGGCACACATGCAGGAATTTTTGTATATGCATGTCAAAGTGTGCATTTCTGTTCATTTTTTCATTTTATGATGCCTAGCTTTTACTGCGCAGTACAAATAGAAAAGTAAGACAATATGGTTAAAATATGATCTATAAAGGGTAATGGTGGATTCAAGTGTTGTTTTCAGTAGAAGAATGTAATCCTAATTTGCCCAACAAGTAGGGATTTGTATGGCTTGATATTTTGAATTACTATACATTTATGGTAAAAAAAAAAAAAAAGGTCATAAATCAGCATATCAGAAATAACCAAGGATCTGACCCAAAAAAATGTATCCAGCTCCCACTTTTCTGGAAAAAAGTTTTCCATTAGTGAAGTATAGGGCCCATAAAATTAATCATATTACATAAAAAGTATTTAAAATATAGTGCATTTGAAATTAAACATTGAAATTAAACACTGAATTAGCCAATACTATTTTTTGAAATTAAACATTGAATTAGCCAATATTATTTTTACCTGTTAAAGTGCAGTAAATAACTTTTCCTCTTTACAACTTTAAGATCTGCATCACAAATTGGTTAAGTACAATAGGTACTATGTAACAACTGCTATGCTGAAAAAATTTAAACTGAGATATTCACTATGTCATACTACTCTTTTGGAAACTTCATATTTCTAGAATATAGAAGTCAGCCAGTAAATCATTCATTCACTTAAATATCTATTGAGAAGCTATTAGATGCTAGGCTATAAACTGGTAATACATAAGATAACAAATATGCGGGGCGCCTGGGTGGCTCAGTGGGTTAAGGCCTCTGCCTTCGGCTGGGGTCATGATCCCAGGGTCCTGGGATGGAGCCCCACATCAGGCTGTCTGCTCGGCAGGGAGCCTGCTTCCTCCTCTCTCTCTGCCTGCTTCTCTGCCTACTTGTGGACTCTGTCTGTCAAATGAATGAATAAAATCTTTAAAAAAAAAAAGATAACAAATATGCATTTCTTGTATTCAAGAAACAAACAGTTTAATGGAGGTGACAAGTAAACAAAGTAAACAAACAAATAAATACCAAAATATGGGAGGAGCTCTGATGAAGGACCTGTAGTGTGCTTTTGCAGGGAGCAACCCAACTTTGGAAACTCAAGGAAATATTCCCAAAATTGGTATGTGAAGGAATCTTTACACAGAAAATAATTTGTTCATTCATAATTAAAAAAAAAAAAAGCTCTCAGAAGACTGGATGCCTATACAATTTTCTTATCCCTTCCTGCAGATAAATCTAGTGCAAACCAAACTATGTTGACTAAACATCAAATCAGAACAATAAAGTTAGATAAGTCAAGTGCATAAAACATAGGCTATTATAGTTGGGTGTATCTACCTTTAATTAGCAGCAGAACACATGCCTGTTGCATATAACCTGACATCTATCTAGACATTAAGGATGCCAATAAAAGAGTTAAAGGTCGTTGACTAAAAACTGCAATGGGGTAATGCTTGTATGGAAACTGTTAATATTTGCCTTTGAGATTTTCTGTTTTCTATAGTTACAAGGCAGATCAACTACTAACTATGAAAATGTCAAAGGGTTTTAAAAGTAGTCAAGATTTTTTAAAAAATATATTTTATTTTACAAACTCTACGAAGTGTCTATTTTATAATAGGATGAACATCAAATTTAGAACACCATATCAGAGTCATATAATTTAAATACTGTTATAGGCGTCAGGCAAATCTCTTAATTCCTTTGTCTCTCATTTATCTCATTGAAAAATAAAAGCACTAAATTACACAATTTTATCTTTCCAAACTTGCCTTTAATCATTCAGCTTCATGATTATTGTAAATGGATTGTAAAAATTCAAGATCTATGTCTATCTCCAAATCTGCAGTCAAATACTCATTATTGTGCTGGATTGAGTTTTGCCTTGCTAACTTGAAATGTACCATGACTGTGAGATATTAATATAAATGAGAACTTCTAGTTTACGGTCCAGCATGTAAAAAGTTTTAAAGTCATCATTCCATTCTACCACCAAAAAGCTGAAGAAATGGAAAAATCAACAAACCCTCTTTTATCTGTCAGACAAGTAAGATCACAGGGAAAATTCTTCCAAAAACTGGGGAGACAGACAGGTGTACCCAGAGAATCACAACCTGGAGGAGCAAGCTTCACAAGCACGAGTGCTACGGTAAAGAAACTTGAGACTATAACTGATGAATTGCTGGGAACTGTGTGGACACCTCTAAGAGTCAGAAACTCCGGGGAGATCCAGTCATCTGGAGACCCCATAATTTATGATTTTTACCTTCTGAATCTTTACCAGGTTCTCAAAGTAAACACTGGAAGAAAAATCCCCTTGTGCTTCCAGTAGGGAAATTAGAAAAGGAACCATTTTAGAAATAAGCCTGATTATTCTGTTCTTTCTAATAAGGCCTGCTCTCAAGGGGAACTACTGAACCAGGGCCTAAACTGCCTGGGTTTTATCAGAATTTAACTGATCTGGAAGAAGGAAATACTCAACTTCAGCCTACTCTAGACCTACCATTGGACCTAATGTGGTAGTAGAGGAGAACTAATAATCATGTGTATGTCATCATCCAGAGGCACAGACTAAAAGACTGAAACCTATCCATTACTATATAATACTTCCCTTCTCCCCACACCTTACCACCACATTACTAAAGACCTACTTAACAGCATTTCCTTTTGCCCAGCTGACATATATTTTATACACACACACACACACACACACACACACACACATATATATAAATTACACATATATAATTTATATATAATTTACAAATGGGGAAAAACCTCACAGTCGGAAGAGATAATCAGTAGAATCAGACTCAGACATGGCCAGAATGTTGCGATCATCAGCCTGGGAATTTAAAACAACTATGACTAATTTGATAAGGTCTTTAACAGATAAAGTAGACAGCATAAGAACAAATGGGCAATATAAGCAGTGAGATAGAAATTCTAAGAAAGAACCAAAGAGAAATGCTAGAGAAGAGAAAAAAATACTATAACAGAAATGAAAAATGCCTTTGCTGGGCTTATTAGAAGATGATGCAACTAAGAAAAGAATCTCTGAGTTTTTAGGATATCTGGATAGAAACCTTTAAAACTGAAAAGAAGAGAGAAAAAAAGACTGAAATAAATTGAACAAAATATCTAAGGACTGTGAAATAGCTACAAAAAGTATAATATAGAACATAATAGAAATAGAAGGAGAAGAGGACAGCAAGGAAGGAAGGAAAGGTGGGAAGGAGGGAAGGACGGACTTAAATAATAACTAACAATTCCCCCAGATTAATGATAGATAAAAACCCACTCATCCAGGAAACTCAGAAGAGACCAAGTAGGATATATGCCAAAAAACTGAACCTAAGTATATAATTTTCAATCTATAAAGAAGCAAAGATAAAAAAAAAAAATCCTGAAAGAAGCCAGAGAGGGTTAAAAAAAAAATCTTTACCTATAGAGTAGCAAAAATAAGAATTACACCCAACTCCTAATTTGAAACCATATAAGCAAAAAGAAAGTGAAGAGAAATATTTAAAGTGTTGAGAGAAAAAAACCCAGCCACCTACAATTCTGTACCTGAAAAATTATTTTTCAAAAATGATGGCTATATAAAGATTTTTTCATAAAAATTAAAGTTAAGGGACTCTGCTCTGCTGCCACTTGTATTGAAATGAAACTGTTACAGTAAGAAGGAGAGAAACTACAATTATGTAAAATAATTAAAACTGCAAAGGGCAGAAAAAGAGTGGAAGACAAAAACAGAAACAAAGAATTAAGGCAACAAATAGTAAACAGTAACAAATACGGTAGTGTTGCAACTTTATCAATAATCCCTAAACATCATGATCTAATTGCACCAATAAAAACAGACATTATCCAAAGTGGCTGCACCAACTTGCATTCCCACCCTCTTACACTGTTGGTGGGAATGCAAGTTGGTGCAGCCACTCTGGAGAACAGTGTGGAGATTCCTCAAGAAATTAAAAATAGAGCTTCCCTATGACCCTGCAATTGCACTACTGGGTATTTACCCTAAAGATATAGATGTAGAAAAGAAGGGCCATCTGTACCCCAATGTTTATATCAGCAATGGCCACGGTCGCCAAACTGTGGAAAGAACCAAGATGCCCTTCCACGGACAAATGGATAAGGAAGATGTGGTCCATATACACTATGGAGTATTATGCCTCCATCAGAAAGGATAAATACCCAACTTTTGTAGCTACATGGACGGGACTGGAAGAGATTATGCTGAGTGAAATAAGTCAAGCAGAGAGAGTCAATTATCATATGGTTTCACTTATTTGCGGAGCATAACAAATAACACGGAGGACATGGGGAGATGGAGAGGAGAAGGGAGTTGAGGGAAAATGGGGGGGAGGTGAACCATGATAGACTATGGACTCTGAAAAACAACCTGAGGGTTTTGAAAGGGGGGGGCTGGGAGGTTAGGAGAGCCAGGTGGTGGGTATTAAGGAGGGCAATTGCATGGAGCACTGGGTGTGGTGCAAAAACAATGAATACTGT